>JAVJIF010008334.1:0-252166 GCA_038442645.1 Agave tequilana | reverse complement strand
AGGGAAACTAATGGACTTCCATTTTGGTTTTGTTTACAATAGTATAAGGATGTTGTTCAACTAAAATCTTGATATTCTATCTGTGGGCCCCCAGGTGTTCCGGGCGGTATTGTTCTTATACCTTGGCTATTGTAATCAATCCATCATGAGTGCTTAGCGGCACAGGCCTGACTAAATGTCAGGTTTTTGGGTTATTATTCTGGATATGCATGAAACCCATTGTAAACATAATTCGTTGGTCTCATCATTAATTTTCAATAACCAACCTCGACTTACTCATATATGGATGTATATGTGCTGAGATGTACACCAGTACACACACCGAGATATATGAGTTGGACGAGTAATAATAAAAGATGTTAATTAATAATTCGTTATTCGTTTTACAATTCGGGCAGTGTGAACTCAGGTTACGGTGACATGAGACATAGGGTATATAGATGAGGGTTTCCTTATTTGGATTATTCGTTCGATGTACTAGTCTCAATAGGCTGTAATCTGAGCTTGTACAGCTAATTTTGCCTCGATTTTATCAATTTTCTATCGATTTTATGATGTTTTTATACTTTAGGAGGTAACTCAGCTTATATGAACTCAGAATACGGTGACTGAGGTATATGGTATATATATGAGGGTTTTCTTATTTGAATTATTCCTTCAACGTACAATCTCACGAATCTGTAATTTGTGCTTGTATAACGGGTTTTGCCATATTTGCTCTACTTATTGCCTCCTTGCCTGTTTCTAAATGCTTGCGCTCATGACACGATCTTAATGTATGTTTATGATTCGGATTTATTAATACACTTGTGCCTACCTATATATGCCACTTCGCTCTCGTTTTCCCACTCATTGGAGAGTTCTGACTCCCCTGAATCTGCATGTCCAGATTCTGAAGTTTGGAGTTTGTGGATTCTCTCGGTTGCTGACCAGAGTGGCGCAGTGAGCATGGATCTCCAGTAGACTGTCCAAAGTCCTTTTCTTCTAGGCCCCCTTACTCGTCTCCCGTGTTTTTCTTTTGTCACTCATGAGCATCTTTTGTTGGCCCAAGGTTACAATCACCGGTTTCTTATTTTGATGATAATAAAATGTATATGGCTATTTAGTACTAATCGAATTTAAGTATTTAAGTATGTTTCAGAGTTCAAGAGGATTCAAGAAGTTTTCTTCCTAAATATAAAGGTACATGAAGACTAAAGACTATTCAAGAAGAGATTAAAGCTCAAACGCACTTGACGTCGTTCTTGGAGAAGCTCACTTGAAGACTCTTGTAGTCGTATCGAGCCTTATAAGAAAGTAGTATGTTTAAAATGTAGAATATAGATTTGATGCTCAAGAAGTCACACACACAAAAATACACATTTTCAAAAATACAAGTTTTCCCGTATTCGTGTTTGCATGTTAGGTACTTGATACATGTTTTCAATTTTTTCAAAATTTTATATCATGTTTAGAACATGTATTTCATTACTTAGACATTGCTATTTATCTTTAAAACCAATGCAAAATATTTCAAAAATAGTTTGTTATTTGAAAACAGTCAGGAAAATGTCTTTTGAACTAGGTCGGTGGACCGACCGGTCGACTATAGCCTATTATAGGCCAAGTCAGTCGACCGAGCGGTCGATCGATCCTCTGTCTAGGGTTGTGCATGTTGTGCACGCTTGTCGGTTGACCGAGCGATCGACCACTAACCCCAGCGATCGACCGACAGAGCGACCGACTGGCTCAACCCGAGATACTGTTGGAGGGGTTGACCGAGCAATCAACCGACCAGTATGTGCAATATTTTTTTGACAGAGTCCGGTCAACCAGGCGATTGACCAAGCCTAACAGCTAGTTCAGAAATGAACTGTCAGTCGACCGGCCGGTCGACTGAAGTTCTATCAAAAGCCTATAACGGCTAGTTTTCAAAATCTATCTTTTTCCTAATTTTTTCAATGGTTATTTTTGCTTTCTTTAGGTCAAATCACACCTCTAATAACCTGGTGAGCTAAACTAATAGTGTTTATTTATTGCTTATATATATAGGTCATTGGGATTGGATTTAGAACATTAGTTTTTTTGAGAAATACATTAAAATAAAGTTTGTTCTAAAGAGAAAAGTTTTCAAGTTTTTAGTTTTCAAGTGCTAACATTATCAAAACTATTTCAATTAGTTTTTCACCTCTTAAATTCTTTCAACTGAATTTTTACTCTCACAAACTCCTTAAGCTTCATTTTATATCTACTCTATAGGAATTTGTAAAGAAGAGAGTGTTGGTGATCTAGATGTCACCAAGAGCTTTGTAAACCTCAATGATTTTGTGCTACCTCTTGTGTGTAGAGGATTGAGTGTTGAAGTTGTATACTCTGGTCTTATGTAGACCATTGTAATTCCTTATTGTAAGGTCACTTTGTGGAAGATTCTATTGTGGATAGTGAAATTCTTCACCGTAGTGTAGACAGGGATGTAGAATGGTGGTTGCACCTCGAAATAAATTCTTTGTATTTGTGATTGCTTGTCTTTTGATCTCTATCTCTTTACATTGCTTACTTTTGTGTTGTTGCTTCAATTTCGCATTCTATTTATTACTTGTATTACATTCATCATTGCATTACATTCATCATTCTCATTTATCGGTCCTTACTCATCTCAATAAGAAAGAAATTGAGCACCTCAACTCATAGTCCAGAGGAACATTAAAGGAGAAGCTCTAGAGCCCTTCACGGGAAGTCGGCTTCACCTTTTGTTTTGAGTGACCGTTTGCATCATTGATCATAGATTATTATTATTCTGTATTTGATTAGTATTACACCCATTCACCCTCCTCTAGGTGTATTTTTAATTGGTATCAGAGCCTTGAGCTCTAGTTCTTGGTTTAACCACCTTAGAGAGATCCTTTTGCTAATCACTTCATTTGCATTTTAATTTGCTATCCACGCTAGTTAATATGGTCGAAGGAATTAAGACTCCACCAAAGTTTGATGGTCTTAACTTTCCTATATGGAAGGTTAAGATGATCATTTTCTTACAATCCCTGAGAAATTGGGTTGTAAAGATGGTGACCAAATCATTTAGTATACCCGTTGGTGATGAGGACAAATGATCTGATATTGCTACCAAGGAATTTGATGCCAATACAAAAGCACACTATGTATTATTTCAAGCCTTTTGAATGATGATAACATAGTTAGGGTCATTCATTGCAAATTCTCCTATGAGATTTGGTCATATTTAGTTATCACACACGAGGGGACATCACAAGTCAAGAGAGCTAAAATTGATCTCTTGCGTTCCCAATATAAGAATTTTGTCATGCATGATAATGTTTCTATTGATGACATGATTATAAGGTTTACTAAAATCACCAATGGTCTTGCTTCTCTAAGTGATGCTATTGATAATGACTAAAAGGTGAGGAGGGTCATTCGTGCTCTACCACCATCAAGGGAGGTCAAAGCTACAACATTAAAAGAGCTCAATGACAATAAAGAGATGGAGCTCATAGGTCTTATCGGCAACCTTAAGACTCATGATATGGGGAGGAAGGCTTGAGAAAATGGCGCCTCAAAAGAAAAAGATGATTGCCTTCCAGTCCACTCCCATCATTTCTGATGAAGATGATGAAGAAGAAGATGAAGACCTCTCTCTTCTTGTGAAGAATGTGAGAAGGATGTAAAACAAAACCAATTCAATAATAGAAGACATTGGCAAGGAAAGGAGAGAAGATCATTTGCTTCAATTGTCGGAAGCCAGGACACATTGTTGTGGAATGCTCAGAAATCAAAAGTAAGCCATCTATCTCAAAGAAGCCCTACAAGAAGAGTGCTCTCAAAGCAACATGGGATTCGGAGAGTGAATCAGAAGAAAAGGGGACACAGCGAATGTATGTTTCATGGCTAATGATAATACATCCAAGGTAACATCCGAACCATCCCTAAATGATTGTGAATTGACCATGGATGAATTGGGTAAACCTCTTAAAGAACTTTCTCACAACTATGATTTTTGCAAGAAGAAATGTTTAAAAATGAAAAAATGAATTTTTCAAAATTGAGTTGTTATTCTTTCAAAAGAAAAAAGAGGTTTTGTCTTTCACACTTATTTTTATACAACAAGATTTTGATGCACACAAAGTTTCTTGTAAAGCAAAAAAAAAATTTATTGATAAATAAAATTATTTTAAAACTCAAATTATCACTTTGAGAAATATTTTTTAAAAATGTGATTTTGAAAAGGCTAGATTAGAGGCCATGTTTCCCAAGAGACACTCCAAGAAAATATGTTCATATTTTTCATGCTACACATGCTCACACTCATCATGCTACACATGACCACACTCATCAAGCACAACATGCCCATACACATCATGCTAAACATGCCATACACAATTACCATGCTCATATTTCACATACACATCATGCATTATGTATGGTAGAGTTTATACTTGCATCTATTGTGGCTGGGATGATCACTTAGCTAAGTTTTACTTTGATCACATTAATGCTTCAAATGAACATGTTTTGATTCGAATAACTAACACTATACGACCCAAGAAAATATGGGTATCAATATTAACAACTTCAACAACTTCTTTACTTGATATAGATACACATCAAGGCTCCAAGACGTAAGAAGCGATGGTACCTTGATAGCGGTTGCTCAAGGTACATAACTTGGGATATCAACAACTTTGCAACCCTATCAAGGTATCATGAATGTGACACCGTCACCTTCAGAGATGATTCAAAGGGAAAAATTATTGGTATAGGTAATATCCAAATTTGTTCATCTCCTTTAATAGAAATATTGTTTTTAGTTGAAAGTCTCAAGCGTAACCTCTTGAACATTAGCCAACTTTGTGACAAAATTATAAAGTTGTTTTTGATGAGTTTACTTGTGATGTTATAGAAAAGAAGACAAATATTTATGTTCTTTCCGGTTTTCATAAAATAATATTCATATGATTGATATATTAAATTTATATTGCAATGCTACTTGTTTAAATGCTTTTAATTAGGATGATCCGTATAGGCCGTAGATCTGCTCGAGCAGCCATCAGAGTATATCCCATTATAGGCTAGCTCTGAGGGATCAACATGGGTAAGTCTCCGTTTTTCAGGAAACTCCCCAAGGAGTCGCCATCAGGATGAAGACCCACATAAGTCGTGGATTTGCTTAGGTAGTAATCAAGGTATATCCCATTATAGGCTCACTCCGAGTAATCAACTCGGGTGAGTCTCTGTCTTTCAGGAGACTCTCCGAAGGTTCGCTGTTAGGGTAAAGATCCGTATAGGTCGTGGATCTGCTCGGGCGGCCATCATGGTATATTCCATTATAAGTTAGCTCTGAAAGATCGGCGTGGGTGAGTCTTCGTCTTTTTGGAGACTCCCCGAAGAGTCACCATCAAAGTGAAGACCTGTATAGGCCATGGATCTGCTCGGACGGCCATCAGAGTATATTTCATTATAGGCTGGCTTCGAGGGATTGATGTGGGAAAATCTCTGTGATTGGGTTCAGACCTGCACACAGAAGATAATAGTTTAGAAATTAAAATTAAAATGTGCAAGGTGCTCAATACTACCGCTATAGCAAGTGGCTATGCGGGTCGTCATCCACAAGAAGGGACTAGCAATGAAAGCTTTTTAATAAGTTCTCTTTTAAGTTACAAAAAATAGTTAAAGTTCTTCTTTTAGTTCTTGAAAAGAAAAAGAAAAATAAGTTACAGTTGAACTAAGAAGAAAGTGATAGATTGAGAAGGTGGAGAAAATAAATGAAAGAAAAGAGTAAAGAAGGAAAAGAAACTTCGATTCGATTCAAATAACAATGAAAGAAAAGACTTACTTACACCGGTGCACCCTCAGTACAAGTTTGCTCTCATTCCTCCTTGAAACTCGTCTCTCCTCTTAGTTACATAAAAAAGTAAAAATTACATTAAAGGAAAAAATAAAAACCTACAAAAAGAATGAAAAAGTGGCAAGAATCTATCTACGCTTGATCGTCCCCTATAGTCTCCGAAAACCCAGTATTTATAGGCAAAAACCAAACGAGGGAGAGCTACAAAGATAGGGGGAGCAAATGCTCCCCCTACAAATTCAACAAAGCCGTGAAAATACGGCTTTGGCTGCGTTTATGTGACCTGGGTGTGGCCAGGTGCCACACCCGAAAGGTACAGGTCGATGCTTTGACATTTTGGCTTTATATCCAGCTGGATTTTCAGTTTGGGTTCTGGATTTTGACGAAACCTCCTTTTATCTTCAGCATTAACCAATTGATTTGTAAAGATCTGATTTAACTAATTTTTCAACTAGTTTTATCTTCTTTGATTTGTCCTAATTAGCCCAGATCTTTGATTTGAATTAATCAGAATTTTGATGGGCTTTTGGGCTCATTTTCTCTTCCTTCTCCCTCAGTAATGGGCCTGCATATAAATTAGACAATAAATAGGATTAAAAATAGAGTTTCTTATATAATAAATATGAGAATGTGATAATAAATATGCAGTATCAGCGACCGATCGCACCCCCATACCTATCTTTTGCTCGTCCTTGAGCAAAACAATAAAACTAAATCAAAATTATTAGACCACTTTTACAAGTCAAGCGATTGCACTGAGCATGTGCAACAAGCAGTTAAACCTCTAGGTTTTCCTAAAGGACGAGTTTTGTCTCGTGAGGATTTTCAGTGGATTACACCCATAAAATCCATAAAGAAAGAGAAACAAAGTGTTAAAGTGTTAGTATTTTGAAAACACATTTTAAAAGAGAAAAATATTTGAAGTATTATTATAAAAATTAAGTAATCTATAAGTTATAGAAAAACTGAACTTTTCATTCTTAAGCTTAGTCTTCATTTAAAAACTTGTTATCAATTAAGATAAGGAGTCAAACTGTATTTCTCATTTAGTCTATTATTTTACCTTAAGTTATATGCACCTTTGTGACCGTGAAATTTTAACTCGGGGCTTTTTAACTCTAACTCTTACGACTTATTATTTTTTCATTTGTTTTTTATTTTATTTTTAAATTTTGATGATATTATTCCTTAGTTTTATTAGGTTTTCTAATCTGTCCATGTAACGAACCTTTAATCGGTGACTCCCAAACCAAACGTTCTTAGGGCACCGGGTGAGAAAACACCCCAAGGACTTAAGGACTCAAGCAAATAAGACCACAAAAGTAAGGATTTTATTATATGAACCGCTTTTAGATGTGATACTTATACTTTATGAGGCATAAATACCCAGCTTAATCAGAGAATTTTTGATATATTGTATACATATTTTTTCTTTTTTAATAAGACATAAGAATCTTTGTTTTTGAACCCTAAGAATGTAAGTATATAAAGCATGCATATATCATCAACGTAAAAATCGAGACTAAATTACTTTTTTAAATTTTTTCCTAATCTTGAAAATCAAACAAATAATCTTATTTTGACCAAGTATAAGAAATCCTAATTATGATTCTTCTATTCCTTAAAATTGACTTAATTTCTTATAAAAAATATGTCAAAATATTGTTTCTATTTTCAAAAAGTCTTTACAAGTAAAGAAACTATTAATAATAAAAAAAATTTAATAATAAAAGGAAAACCTAAGTTATATTAGAACCCTCCCCGCACCTATCTCATGCATTATCCTCAATGTATGAATAATGCATAGATGCATGAAAAAGAAGAAAGGGAAGAAAAATATTACCTTAAGGTGGTGGTCTGATTGGGTCAAGTGTTGCTACCCATTCAAGATAATGTGGTGGTTCATGGAACCCACCTTTATTGACCTCTTCTCTATTTACATATTTACAGTCCTCAATATGATTAGGATCATGAATGATCCTATCATGAAACGTATTCCCTTTACATGATCAGTCTTAAAAAATCATCACGGAGTCATCATGGTCTATACCTATGTCCAACAAAAGAATGTGACTTGATGGAATGGTTGACTTGGGCTCAAGAATGATAGGTTCAGGAACCAATACTAACTCGAAAAAATTAACTTTGGGTTCGAGAGTTAGTTTTGGTTCAAGAGTTGAGTCCAAATCTAAGAATTAAAATTCACATTATTTTCTCATGAATAGAATGTGATTATCTAAAATTGGTGATTCAATTTCTAGATTTATAGGCACAGGAATAAATGTTGGCTCGGGAATTTGGTCCAAATTACGTAAGATTACTGGAGTCAACTAGATTCGAAGATGGGAACTGAATCACAAAGTTGGAGATCAAGTTCACATTCATAATCAAGTTCAATCTCATTGAAATGAAAACTTGCCAATTCGTCAATGGATTGATATTAGTCAAGTTCAAGATTTTGTGGTGAAATTGAATCTTAGTCAAAGTCTTCAAGATACTATGATTCTTGGTTTTCATTAATATGGTTAGAAGAGTCGGGAATAGTCAGCGCTTGGGTAGGGAGAATTTCCTTATACCTATGCATGTTTTCTAATCTACTAAGTCTTTCTTCTATCATATTGAGTGGATTACTTTGGAATTGAATCATGAATTTTATATTCTTTTCTAAGTCGGCATGTTCTTAAAAAATAGAGTAAGGATCTGTGATATGAAAATTTTGATGAGATTTTGAGTCTTCTAAAATTTGAATTCATCGCTCAAGTTCTTCTAAGACTTCCATCCTCTTTTTTCAGTTAATTGATTCTTCTAATGGTTGCTCAAGAGAAGGAGTATATAAAACTGGATGTTGGTAAGGCGGTTGACAATATGACTCGGGAGAGTTGTATCCCCATTGGCTCTGTAAGAGTAGTGTGATTATTCCAATCTTGTTCATAATATTGGGACTGGGGCATGTCTTGATAAAGATAAGACCAATCCGGCACACTAGGTTGGTTAAAGTTATGATATGCCGGGTTGGTAATATCCGAAAAAGAGATCGGGTGTAATATAGATTACCATTAAAATTGAAAAAATTATTTCTATAAGACATATCACACAAGAAATGTCAAAAACAAGCAAACAAAAACCAACAAATAAACAAACAAATAAAAAAATCTAACATAAGTTAGGTAGACCTTAGACCTAAACGACTCCTAACCGGTTAGACTGTCCACGGGGGGTATATTACCGAATCTGATCACAAGTTAATCGGTCAACTAGGGGCAAGATCAGTGGGAGGTATCTGTGCCTAAGCAACAGGCATAATTATGCCAAACTACCAATCTTCGGGGTTTCGCCCCTCAATCCCTAACCTTAGACACCGATTTGACAAGAGTCAAATTCTAATCATTTTCCCCCTTAGGTTAGTCTCCTATTGAGTCCGAGATGTCCCTAAGGCCAACATCTACTCAGTTTTAGTTAGGCTTAGGTTAGTGAGTGAGGAGATTGTTTATGGGATAAGGGAGGTAATGACTTCCCTACCTTGTCTTGTTTATAGGACAAACTCTTAAATCAATTTAGTGCAATGTATACATGAAAAGCAACGCTTAAGTAATGTAAACAATTCAAAAGTGTTTCTATACTATATGCACACATACCTTTGCTCTAACACTCTTCAACGGTAATGTAAATTGTAAACGAATTAAACACGTACCTAAATGTAAAGTCTAAACCATTTTTAGCATTTAACAAATATTAATTTACTGTTGAAGTTAGAAAGTATGTACAGTGAGTTAGACAAAGATAATAAATAGCTGCAGAAATTTAGCTTTGCAATTCAGCCAACCTGCAAAAATACAGGTTAGTAGCTCACTCAGATTGCCACTGGAATGTAGCAAACCTGAGAGCTTCAGGCCCCGTTTTCTTGAGCAGAATCTAGGACCACTTATATATCCATTGCAGCAAAAAAAATTTTGATATCTATCACAGCACACCAAGAATAAAGAAGAAAGTCAACCAAAAATGTAAATTTAAAAAGAGAATTATTTAACGTCCCTCCCGACAATGGCGCCAAAATATGATTGGGTTTAGACCTGCATAAAGAAAATAATAATTTAGAAATTAAGATTAAAATGTGCAAGGTGCTCAATACTATCGCTATAGCAAGTGGCTATGCGGGTCGTGATCCACAAGGAGGACTAGCGATGGATGGAAGCTTTTTAGTAAGTTCTCTTTTAAGTTACAAAAAATAGTTAAAGTTCTTCTTTTAGTTCTTGAAAAGAAAAAAAATTAAGTTACAGTTAAGTTAAGAAGGAAGTGGTAGATTGAGAAGATGGAGAAAATAAAAAATAGATTTATACAAAAAAATTAAAAAGAGTGAATAAAAGAGTTAGGAGATTGTGGTGATCTAAACTAAAGAATTAAAAGAAAGAAACTAAAAATTACTTACCTCTTCAGTGCTCATATACCTTGGATCCATCACTATGACTTACCTAGTCTTTAAAGGCGATCAAGCATGACGTATAGGATCTTCCCTATTCCCGATCTACACTATGAATAAAAGGCAAGCTAAACTAATAAAAGAATGGTTGTTCATCACCATAGGCATCAAGGGCACTTGCAATGGCGAAGCAGTCTCGAGACTATCAGATTCACTTGGATCAGATTCACTTGGATTGCAAACACATCAGAGGAAAGTAAACGAACACAAGAGTAAAAAGAAAAAGAAACTTTAATTTGATTCAAATAACAATGAAAGAAAAGACTTACTTACACCGTGTCACTGTCAGTACAAGCTTGCTCTCATTTCTCCATGAAACTCGTCTCTCCTCACAGTTCTTAAAAGAATGAAAAACTGGTATAAGAATCTATCTCTGCTTGATCGCCCCCTATAGTCTCCGAAAACTCAGTATTTATAGGTAAAAATCAAACGAGGGAGAGTGTACGAAGATAGGGGGAGCAAACGCTCCCCCAACAAATTCGACAAGGCCGTAAAAATGCAGCTTTGGTCGCGCTTCTGTGGCCTGGGTGCACCAAGAGGTACAGGTCGATGCTTTGACGTTTTGGCTTTTATCTCCAGCTGGATTTTCAGTTTGGGTCCTGGATTTTGACAAAACCTCGTTTTATCTTCAGCTTTAACTAATTGATTTGCAGAGATCTGATTTAACTGATTTTTTTAACTAGTTTTATCTTCTTTAATTTGCCTGATTTGCCCTAATCAGCCCTGATCTTTGATTGGCTCGTTTTCTCTTCCTTCTCCCTTAGTAATGGGCCTGCATATAAATTAGATAATAAATAGGATTAGATACATAGTTTATTATATAATTAATATGAGAATGTAACAATAAATATGAAGCATCAGTGATCGATCACTCCGTCTTTTAGAAGACTCACTTGAGAGTCACTGTCAGGGGGAAGACCCGTATAGGCTGTGGATCTGTTCGGGCGGCCATCAGGGGACATCTCATTATATATTAGCTCTGAGGGATCGACGAGGGCAAGTCTCTGTCTTTTAGAAGACTCCCTGAAGAGTCGTCGTCAGGGTGAAAACCCGTATAGGCTGTGGATCTACTTGGGCGACGATCAGGGTATATCCCATTGTAGGCTGGCTCTGTGGGATCGACATGGGTGAGTCTCAGCCTTTCAAAGAGACTCTGTGAAGAGTCACTGTCTGGGTGAAGACTCGTATAGGCTGTAGTTCTACTCGGGCGACCATCAGGGTATATCCCATTAGAATCTGGCCCCGAGAGATCGACGTGGGCGAGTCTCCATCTTTCAGGAGATTTCCTGAAGAGTCATCGTTATGGTGAAGACCCGTGTAGGCCGTGGATTTGCTTGGGCGACCATTAGTATATCCCATTATATGCTAGATTCGAGAATTGACATAGGCGAGTCTTCGTCTTTCAGGAGACTCCTCGAAGAGTCGTTGTCAAGGTGAAGACTCATATAGGCTGTGAATCTGCTCAGGCGGCCACCAGAGTATATCCCATTATAGGTTGGCTCCAAGGGACATGGGCAAGTCTTCGTCTTTCAGGAGACTCCCCGAATAGTCACCGTCAGGGTGAAACCCCATTTAGGTCATGGATATGTAGTTGATGTTCGAGGTAGATGCCAGAGTTGGATAAAACGCGATTAAGATTGTAGAAAACGATCTCTCCATTGAATATTATATGATTTACACATAATATCGCTTTAAGTGAAAAGAATTCCACTGCTTATTGAGTTGGTTACCATGCTGATCGGCCAAGGTGTAAGACCTCCTGCCTCCCCGAGTGATGATGATGTAGGGACCTCCCAGTTGGATTCTAGCTTTCCTTGATCTGTTTGTCATGTGCTTTAATTCACGTGATTCAGGACTAGGTCTCCAATTTGGCATTCCAACGACTTCACCTTTTTGTAGTGTGCGGCCCAAATTTGCTGTTGATGGGCCTCAATGCAGTTTTAGAGTTATTATCGCCTTTCTTCTAAGTGATCCAGCATCAAGCGGAGTAAGGAATCTTTCTGATCTTGTACTACTCCTTCCACTCGGAATGTCGGCATGCTAACGTCGATCAGGATGATTGCTTCTATTTTGTATGCCAACGAGAATGGAGTTTCACCTATCAAGACATGTTTGGTGGTCTTGTAAGCCCAAAGTACTCTGGGGAATTTCTCTGCTTATTCGCCTTTAGTTTTGTCCAGACTTTTGCATAGGTTATCGAGGATGGTGTAGTTGTCAATTTTAGCCTGGCCATTGCCTTGAGGATAATAGAGCGAGGAGAATCAATATATGATCTTATACTTGCTCAGAAATTGATCGCCAATTGCTGGCAAAGTTCATTCTGTTGTCAGATTCAATAGCATGGGGAGCCCGATGTGACACACTATGTTCTGCCAGATGAACTTGACAATCTGGTATCCAAAGACTTCAGAGAGTGGCACTGCCTCAACTCATTTGGTGAAGTAGTTGGTGGCTATCAGTAGGAATCGCAATTGGGGTTGTGCTTAGGGGAATGGCCCAACTACGTCCAATACCCATTGCATGAAGGGTCATGGGCTGCGTAGAGTGTATAGGTCGATACTTGGTCCGTTTGACCTTGGAGAAACCTCTGACATTTTGGGCACTTCTTCATATAATCCTTGGCGTTGTTGAACATCTTGGTCGAGTAATACCCTTGATTGATGTCCTTATGAGCGAGAGAGCAAGCTCCCACATGATTTCTGTAATCACCATCATGGATTTCCTGCATCACTTTCTGAGCTTTGTCTGGACTGAGACATCTCAGATGCGGGTTGGAGTGGAAACTGAAGTAGGATTTCTTGTATAGGGTATCCCCAAAGAGTCTATACCTGGTGGCCAAGTGCTGGAGCTTGTGTGCCTCATTCCTTTCGTCAGAAAGTGTTCCATCCTTCAGGTAGGTGGTGATTGGATCCCTCCACCCTGGTGAGATATCGAGGCGTAAGACCTCTCTGGCTAGTCACTGGACGCTCGGATTGTCGATGTGCTCGATGTGGATTTCACGCTTGAACTGGAACTCTATGGCTATTTCTAGGTTAGCGAGTGAGTAGGCGTGATTATTTTCGGACCTGGGTACCCACTTGAAGTCATATCGGGAGATTTTGGACTTTAATTTGAGAATGAGTTGTAGGTACTCCGCCATCCAAAATCTCTTGCGACGTATTCATCACTGACCGGGTTGACTACCAGTGAAGAATTGCACTGAACTTCGAGCCCCATGACCCCGAGTGCAATGGTTGCTCGAAGCCTTACTCGTACTCGGCCTCGTTGTTGGAGATAGGAAATCTGAAGGTGAAGGATTGTTCGATGATGGATCCTTCTAGAGTGGTGAGGACAACTCGGATGCCTGTCTCCTTACTGTTTGAAGCTCCGTCCGCATTCAGGATCCACCCTTCTATTTGGTTAGCGTGCTCTATAACCCCCGGAGTGAAGTCAGCAATAAAGTCGGCTAGGACCTGGCCTTTGATCCCTATCCTTGGCTTGTATATGAGTCCGTAAGATCTCAGTTCCGCAGCCCATTTTGAAATTCTCCCACTTGCTTTTAGGTTTTTCACGATGCTTCTCAGGGGGTGTTCAGTGAGGATTGTGATCAGGAAGATTTGGAAGTAGTTCTTAAGCTTCCTCGAGATAATGAAGAGGGCAAGTACCAGCTTCTCTAGCCTTTGATATCTAGTCTATGGACCATTCATAGAGTGGCTGATATAATACACCAACTTCTGGATGCCTTCGTCTTCCCAAACCAGGGCTCCACTCACAACTAACTCTGAGATGGCGAGGTAGAGATATAACATCTCTCCCAAGAAGGGTTTTGATAGCAGAGGTGGTGAGGCCAGATACCTCTTCAGTCCTTGAAAAAATGTCTGAAATTCCTCATTTCAGCGAAAGTCATCTCTATTCTTTCTCAAGGCTCAGAAGAAGGGCCAGCATTTGTCTGTGTATTGGCTGATGAACCGATTAAGGGCTGCGAGACGTCTGTTAAGTATCCGGATCTCCTTTACACAAGTGGGAACCTTTATATTCAGAATTGCAGATATCAGGTCGGGGTTAGCTTCGATGCCCAGTTGGGTGACCAGATATTTCAAGAATTTTCTAAAGGCCACCCTAAATGTGCACTTCTCAGTGTTGAGCTTCACCTTGTGTTGACTAAGGAGATCGAATGCTTTGTCTAGATGCTGGAGGTGATCCATGAGATGTACTCTTTTCACCAATATATCGTCAATGTATACCTCCATGATGCCCTCGATCAGATCTTTAAAGACTTCATTAACCATTAACTGGAAAGTATCCCTTGCATTCTCGAGTCCGAAGAGCATCACCTTATAGCAGTAGACTCCCCAGCCATTAATGAAGGTTGTTTTGTCTTCATCTGGTGGGCGCATGTTGATCTGATTATAGCCTGAATAAGCGTCCATGAAGATAAGGAGCTTGTGCCCCACTGTCGCCTCCACCAGTTGATTGATCCTCAGTAGGGGATAACTGTTCTTTAGGAAAGCTTCATTGAGGTTAGTAAAGTCGACACAGGTTCTTCACTTCCCGTTCTTTTTCCTGACGAGAACGGGGTTAGAGAGCGAATCTGAATAGAACATCTCTCGGATGAAGCCAGCTTAAAGAAGGTGGTCCACTTCGACTATGATAGCGCGACTCCTTTCTTTATTCATTCTTCTAGATTTTTGCTTTATTGGATTAGCGTTCGCCTTGATGGAGATCTTGTGGCAGATGATTGCGGGGTCAATTCCAGGCATGTCGGTGGGTGTCCACATGAATACATTTAAATTTTCTGACAAGAATTGTTTAAACAGTGTCTTCTCATGAGGGAGAAGGTTTGAGCCGATTCAAAGTACCCGCTCCTGGACGATGTAGGTCTATACTGAATGACTCGGGCTCCTCCTCGGTCTTATTATCAGGGTTTTTTGACTCGGTGTGTGAGTCAGGATCTCAACTTTTGTCGTGCTGTGATTGCTTTGATCAGCAATCTTTTTCTATTTCTTATCCACTGGAGAGTCTTCATTAGGGCCTGCTCGAGAGGCATTTTGTACCAGCCTGACCTTTTTTGAGCTACTGCAGCTGTCTTCCTAGTCATCGCCAGGTCACCCCTTATGTTGGTCGTCCCAAATGGTGTGGGATACTTCAGGAGCTGATGATGAGTGGACGGGACCGCTCTCATCATGTAGATCTACTGTCTTCTGAGGATGGCGTTGTAGGGTCATTGTACGTCAAAGACACAGAACTCTGTGACAATGTTGAACGGATTCGCGCGGACTGGGAACTCGACCGTGCTGGGGAACGGGCTTCGCTCCCGTCGAAACTGTAGAGAAGTGACTGGGTCTAGAGAATGATCAACTTTTGGACCATCTCAGGAGTATCCTCCATTTAATCTAGAGTGTGGCTATATAGGATATTGATGTTGCTTCCCCCATCAACTAATATCTTTGACACTTTGCAGCAGCGGATATGTACCGTTACGACCAAGGCGTTGTTGTGCGAATAATGCATGGAATAGGCATATTCCTCTGAGAAAAAGATTGGCCCAGGTGTAGAGGGTCCTCTCCTTGGTGGTGGTGCCTTCTGTCAGAGACCTGCCGAAGATAGCATTCACCTCTTTGTATTGGACTAGAGTGCTACCAGGGCGTTCGTCTGTAATATCGGGCTACCTCTGCACTCTAATCTCCAAGGATAGTTTGAAGTTAAGGATGAACTCTCGAAGGTATTTTTCATAGACCAGGTCCTGAAGATGTCTTCAGAAGGATCGACAGTCCACCGTGAGGTGACTCCTCCCTTCATGGAAGGAACAATAGTCTCGGATCTGGATCCTCTCAGATTCGGTGGGAGAGACCTAGTCGGGCTCCTGACCTAAGCCTGGTCCTTGATCGCATTGAAGATGTGACGATGGGTACACTGAATGGGATGAGGTCGAGCTCTACTTCACTTCCCTTATTGGATTTAATAGCATGCCTAGCTGGCTTGTAGATAGCGGAGGAATCTTGACTCAGTTTCTTCCTTGGGACAACTATGGCTTCGGCTTCTTGACCTCGGGCTCTTATCTCGGGAGCGACTGGATGCGTCTCGGGTTGACTCTTCTATCTAGATGTATTTTTGCTCCCGGACAATGATATCTCTCATCTTGGTGACATCGTTCTTCACCAGATGTTTGGGGTTGGTGACCTGCAGCCCACTGATGAAGGCGACAGCGGCTACATCCTCATTACAGCTGTATACTAGGGCCATTTGGCTCTAGAAGTAATTGACGCAGTTCTTCAGACTCTCTTCAGATTTCATCTTAACTGTGAGGAGATGGTTGTTGTTCCTCTAAAATTCCCTTCGCGAAGCAAACTGGTTGTGAATGCGTTAATCACGTTGTGGAAGTTTCAGAGTGAATTCCTCGGGAGCGAGTAGAACCATTGGTAGGCAACTCCCTTGAAGCTGGACAAGAACGCTCGACAAGGGAGAAGGTCATCATGAGCATATACTGTCACTTTGTCCTGGTACTGGCGAAAATGAAGGAAGGGGTCAGAGGTTCTCGAGTAGTGGTCGAAGGTCAGCATTAGGAGCTTCTTCGGGAAGCGGAGTGTGGTGATTTCTCTTGACAGTGGCGAGTCAAAGGGTCTCCCAGCGGTACTCCATCCCCTTTGAAAATTGTTGGCCCGCCTGGTTGAGCCGCCCCTTGACCAGATCCGTGATATCCGCTACGCGAGGAAACCTCAGGGTTTAGGAATACTTGGAGTTCCCTAGAGTCCTTGCCATCTTTGTAGGTCTCTAACTGGTCCCGCCTTGAGCTTTCGGTGAAGTGTGCGGATTCCTGGGTAAGCGATGGCGACGGGAGAGTTCGCACATTTCCTTCTACAGTAAGAAAGGACTGCGACTTTCGCTGTGTCTCGATTTGCTTGAGCAACAACGTCTGGACATGAGGTGCTGCTTTTTTTTCACGAGCAATCGCCTCGCGGAATTGGATCATCTCTATTTGTTGGTCCTCCATCTGCTTCTGCATAGTGCAAAGCATCTACATGAGTTGTTCGCTATTGGGCCTGGGTTCAGGCTCGGCGGCCTGCATCCCCCTTGGCAATGCAGAGTTTGAATGAGAATCATCAGCATCGAAGACATGGACGTCAAATAGGCTGGGTCGGCGGTCCACAGACTCTGGCATTTGGTGGTTTTCCCTTTTCCTTTCGGAGCGGCGGGGGTAGCGACCGTAGCCTGAGTGATGTTCTTTTTTGAAAGAGCTATATCGATCGTGCAAGGCTGTTTAGATGAAGGGTATTGGATTGGGAGAGATCCTGAGTAAGAATTCAGAAGTCCTTAATGAAAGCACCAAATGCTATGAGTAATTCTTAAGGAATTAATTCACGCACCAGATTATAAAAATAAGTTAGATCAAATCTCAAAAAAAAAAACAATGCAAACACACAAAATTACGTGGAAACCCAAATGGGAGAAAACCACAGAGACAAAGAGAGAAAATCCACTATCACGATGGCGATTAAAATGGTGCTCTCTAGAGTGCTAGGGTTTCTGGATTCCAATCCTTTCTACGTTGGAAGGGGCCTTTTTATACTGGTTGTGTCAGTTGGATAAGGTAATTTAAACACTTAATCGGTTATCACCAGTTGGATACAGCTAAACAATTGAATTTAAACTGGTTGGACGAGAGTTCATCTTTATCTAGTAATCTGAGTCTAATTGTAGATGTGGTTGATCCGTTCCCGAACTGTAACTATTAAATTCAAATAGAAATTTGGCTTAGAGATAAGGATTCGCACAACTGATTCGATCTCCTCATCCTATCCACACGAGTCGCTCGGGGTTTGAATCGATCGAGAACTCCCGCTTGGAGGTTCTGAAAGCGGCCACGTGTCGCTCGCCTGTTTGGTGCTGGAAGGACACGTGACGTGATCTCGAGGAGGTCAGAAGTTGACCACTACATGAAATCAAGTTAATTAATAATAATAAATAATAAGTAAAGTCAAATAAATATTCAAAAAAATGTAGTATAATATTATTAACTAGGGATATTACACTGAAACATCTTAACCGTTCCAATTTTGTTAAGATATACTGCTCCTCCCATTGCTTTAGGCTGATTTTTTTTTTTTGTCTGTTTGTTTGTTAACAAAATTATATTTCACGTAACATTTAATTTATGTGCAGCTAATAACATCCATGTCTTTTGCAGTTTACATTGTTTATGGCTTCTTTGGTCATATCACCATATTTGCCTGTTGGTCCATTGAGGCCTCAATCTGTTGCGCTTGGTGCTAATTGAATTTTTCCAACTACTTCAGCAGGGAGAATGTCAAAAGAATACTTTTACGTTGTGGGGCCGGGCAACGCTGAGAAGCAATTTTATTTTATTTTATTATTATTATTTTTTACAGGATTGGTGCATAGAAATACACTTTAACAGAATTCTCTTGTAGACATTTTCACACACATACTGATCACAAAGGTTGAAACTTATGATCTCTGAAAAAAGAATGATAGCACATCTTCTTTCAGTTCATCAATCAAAATTGAGTTGATTTTTGCTGTTCGTTGATCAAATTGGAGCAATTACATTGTGTTATTGGTGTTCTTAGTATCAATAGTGCATACTTGCATGCCAATGTGTAAATACTATGTTATGTTTTGCATACACATGACATATATGATGAATCCAATGGGCTTATGGGCTCGGCCTACTTTACCAAGCTTGACCCCTTTATTTATTTCGCCTCGCTTATGGTTGGGCAGGCCGAATAAAGGGAGCCCATAATATGGGCTGGCCCGGCCTGGCCCGTTGAGTATGAGGTGGGCCATCTTGTGACCCCGCTTCATAATTTACCGCTGACTTTAAGTCTTACTAACAAAATGTATATAATGAAAATTTATTAATTAACTAGATCACTTTCTGTTGGTTTCTGGAATCAATCTGACAACTAATCAATATCACTGAAATATCAACAATCTAATTGGTCAGGTCGGTAAATATCATGTGGGAGGTTTTCCGTTCAATAGAACGTTCTTAATTTAAGAACCACCTTTCAATTTCCTTCCTTGCTTAAACACCAATTAGATAGGTATAAATCAGTTTCAATATACTGAATATCAGTATATCCCCTGTATAAAGAAATTTATTCACTTATACAGTACTTGGAGTGAGGTACGCTTAGAGCGAATCTTCTTAAGATAATTACGTCCCCCGCACCGGTGCTAACGGGTTACTGGACGCTGGTCTTCCAAGATACAACACTCCTTCACGGTATTTGGATAGCACTACCAAATCACCGTACGGTCGAACCGTAGTTAACCAGTATCTTCACAAGATTGTCGAAATAGCGAGACAAAGACAAATTTCTGGAGAATATTTGTCTTTACTTTGGAGGAGCACCCACTGTAGAGGAAGAAGGAAGGTTGAAGAATATTCTTCTTTGGAAGTCCCAGATTCAGACAATAATTCTATTAAAGAATCTGTTGAATTTTCTGAGCCCTCTTTCAGAATGAATTTTTTGCAGAATCTCTTTTGGAAGTCGCTTCGGAAACTGAATTTCCCACTTCTCGTTGGAAGTTACTTCAGAACTTCACTTCCCAATTCAGAACGCAGAACTTCACTTCCAGTTCAGAGCGCAGAGAGAGAGAGAGAGAAAGAGTTTTCGCTTGGTATGTCTTAGAATGAGAGAACGGACTGAATTTCCCACTTCTCGTTGGAAGTTACTTCAGAACTTCACTTCCCAATTCAGAACGCAGAACTTCACTTCCAGTTCAGAGCGCAGAGAGAGAGAGAGAAAGAGTTTTCGTTTGGTATGTCTTAGAATGAGAGAACGGAGCGCTATTTATTGCGCTCCGGGAGGGGCAGATTGGTCCGAACCCATCCAACAGTTGCAATGGTTCGGTCTGAACCGTTGCAACTGTTCGGTTCAACCGTCGCAACCGTCCAACTGCCGCGACGGTTTACAGATAGCCGTTGGCGGGGCGATTTGGATCCGGATAGCGGAGCGGGTCCGGTGGCAGGGCAGTTCGGATAGCGGAGCGGGTATGCTCGCAACCCATACCGTGAGACCTGATTCAAGAAGAACCAGGCCGGGTAGGGAACCCGAACCCGAACCCAGACCCGAGCCCGAGCTCGGGTACCGGTGCCGGCTGGCCGCCGCCGCCAGCGGCGGCCCGCGCGCATGTGCGGGCATGGTTCTCTCCCAATCGCGCGCGAAAACTCCAAGTACCCAAAGGGCACGCCCTTTATCTCAATTTTCTCTATTTAAACACTACGAACTTCCATCCCATGGCCAATGTGGGACTAAATACTTTTAGCTACCTTTAGTCCCATTTTGGCTTTGAATTAGGCAATCTTTAGACTTGAATATCTCATTCATTCGAAGTCGGAATTGAACATGTGAATATACCACGTTCATCCCTAATGGAAGGAGAACACACTCCAAAATCATCTAATTGATTCGATCAACGGATCTCGCCGTAATTCAATTCAAAGATTCACATATATATTCTTCATATTCCAACAATCCCCCACAATGAATGGAGATTCAAGGAATTGACACACAAAGAGACTGACTCTATTGTGAAAGGTACTTTAAAAAAGAAACTGCATCAGGATAGGTGAACTAGGTCTTGAACCTTTCATAGCGAAAGCTTTATCGGACTTACTGGCTAATCAGTGAACTAGGTCTTGAACTGTTAGCCGTTAGTATAAGCCAAGTCAACAAGCTTCACACAGTGACTTTCCAAATCAACTTTGGTTCTCAGTTGTGTCCATTTTGGCCCTGGACATTCTTAGTTTCAGAGAGTATCTTTAGGGAATAACAGCCTCCATAGAAATTCCCAAAGAGCCGACCCAACTCTATACTCACATAGGTGATCGTCCTATTAAGAGTAGTCTACTCTACTCCACTTATTTCGTAACAAGATATAAGCATCATTAAAAGCGTTAAGCTTATCCTTAATCCACTTGTAGAAAAGCACTTATGTGCACCTTAGGAATGGATTGGAGTCAAGCTCCCAAGTGCTTACTTGCTGAGTCAATCATAACTAGTTTTTCCTCTTGAACTTAGTCCGTGGGATCTCCAGTCGCTAAGTGAGGTTTCCATTAAGCTGACTCGGTAAGGTTAGGCTTTTAGACCCATTCCTGTCGATGCGCAGTTTATACGCTCTCCACTTAAACCTTTAGTAAGCGGATCCGCTAAATTATCTTTTGACGAGACAAAGTCAATAGAGATAATTCCATTTGAGAGCAACTGCTTCACAGTATTATATCTACGACGAATATGTCTAGACTTACCGTTGTATATAACATTTTGTACCCTAGATATAGCTGCTTGATTATCGCAGTGTATACATATAGCGGGCACTGACTTTTGCCATAATGGTATATCTTCTAAAAATTGTCAAAACCATTCTGTTTCTTCTCTGGCCTTATCTAAGGCTATGAATTTTGATTCCATAGAGGAACGGGCAATACATGTTTGCTTAGAAGATTTCCAAGATACCGCTGCTCCTCCTAAAGTAAATACGTATCCGCTAGTTGATTTTGATTCCTCAGAATCTGCAATTCAATTAGCATCACTGTATCCTTCAAGTACAGGTGGATACTGTCCATATCTCAAGGCATATTCCTTGGTATGTGATACGTAACCTAATACTCGTAGTAGAGCGGTCCAATATTGATAACTAGGATTGCTAGTGTATCTGCTTAACTTGCTTACAGGTAAGCAATATCGGGTCTAGTGCAATTCATCAAATACATTAGACTTCCGATAATCTGAGAATACTCCAACTGGCGTATTCCAGTTCCTGTATTCTTATGAAGGTGGACGTGTGGGAGAAAAAGATTCGTATTCTCCTTTATCTCATGATCCTTGAATCTTTCTATCATCTTATCCACGTAGTGAGATTGAGATAGACTGATTCCATCTGGTGTTCTGGTGATTTTAATTCCTAAAATTATATCAGCAACCCCCAGATCCTTCATGTCAAAACTGTTGGGTAACATTCTTTTAGTGGACTTAATAATTTCAATATTAGTCCCAAGTATCAACATGTCGTCTACATAAAGACAAACAATGATACATGTATTTCCAACTGTTTTCATGTAAACACACTTATCACATTCATTGATAGTGAATCCATCTTTGATCATGACACTATCAAATTTCTCATGCCACTGTTTTGGAGCCTGCTTTAGACCGTATAAAGATTTTACCAATTTACACACTTTGTATTCTTGGCCCTTGACTATAAATCCTTCAGGTTGCTCTATATATATTTCTTCATTTAATTCACCATTTAAGAATGCAATCTTGACATCCATTTGATGGATATCTAAGTTATGTAATACTGCAATTGCATTCAACATCCGAATGGATGTTATTCTTGTTACTGGTGATAAGTATCGAAGTAGTCAAGTCCTTCTTTTTGTTGATAACCTTTGGCTACTAATCTAACCTTGTACTTATCGATAGATCCATCGGGTTTTAATTTTCTTTTGAAAATCCACTTACACCCAATTGGTTTACTGTCAGGAGGCAAGTTTGCAAATTCTCACGTATGATTACTTCGTATGGATTCTATTTCGTTATTTATAGCTTCTTTCCACATTTGTGCTTTTGGGGTTGACATAGCCTCTTTAAATGTTTGAGGCTCGCTTTCAATAGCGTATGCTATGAAATCTGGACCAAAAGATTTTGAGATTCTAGATCTCTGACTTCTTTTTGGTTCAATTTCCGCATAAACAATCGGTTCCTCAGGGCTTTCGTCCCTGAATGCCATCTCATGTGTTCTTTTCTCAGAAGTCTTATTTGTTTCCCATTTATATAGAAAAATATCTTCAAAGAACACAACATTTCTAGATTCGATAATCATGTTTACATGAATATCTGGTATGTCTGATTTATGAATCAGAAATCTATAGGCACTACTATTCAAGGCATAGCGTATGAATATGCAGTCCATAATTTTTGCTCCCAACTTAGTCTTTTTAGGTAATGGTGCTAGCATCTTTGCAAGGCACCCCATATTTTGAGATAATATTAGGAAGGTGTCCTTCCATGCCATAACTCGAATGGTATAAGATCAAGTTTCGTGTGGGGTACTCTATTTAGAATGTAATTTGCAGTTAACAGAGCTTCCCCCTACAAGTTCTGCAGAGCTCCAGAACTTACGAGCATGGAATTGACCATCTCCTTCAAAGTTCTGTTCTTCTGTTTAGCAATTCCATTTTGTTGTGGAGTATATGGTACTGTAGTTTGATGGATTATACCAAATTTAGCACATAACTCACTAAAATCATTTGATTCATATTCTCTGCCTCCATCAGATTTTAGAATCTTGATATTCTTGTTGAGTTGATTCTCAATTTCGGCTTTATATGTTATAAACATATTTGTTGCCTCATTCTTACTGTTTAAAAGATACACATAACAGTATCTTATACAGTCATCAATAAAAGTAATAAAATACTTTTTACCGTCTCTAGTTAGCATAAACTTCAAGTCACGCAGATCGCTATGAATTAACCCTAAAGGTTCTGTATTTCGATCAATTGAGTAAAATGAATTTTTCGCTAATTTGGCCTCAACACAAATCTCACACTTGCGAATTTCTTCTAAGTTGAGTTTAGGAATATATTCTAGATTAGACAAGTTCTTTAAAGACTTGTAATTTACATGCCCTAATCTAGCATGCCATAAAATAGGAGACTCAAGCAAATAAACAGAAGATTTTCCTTTATTTGTAAGCTTCGGGTACAAATACACAGACTTTTTATCTACCACTGCAATATTGGCTTTAAAAAGTCCATCAACAAGATAACCCTTTCCCACATACATCCCTCCCTTAGTAAGTACAAATTTATCTGATTCAAAAACCATTCTAAATCCTTTCTTACTAAGTATTGATTCAGAGATTAGATTCTTGCGGATATCTGGAACATATAGCACATCGTTCAGAGTAAGCTCTTTCCCCGATGTCCACTTCAGGATGACCTTACCTTTTCCTTCAACCTTTGAGACGGTTGAATTTCCCATGAATAGTTGCTCATCTTGCTCCAGTTTTTTATGTTCAGAGAATAATATTTCTCAGAGCAGATGTGCTGAGTAGCCCCAGTGTCTACCCACCAATCCTTATTATTAGTTGTCAGATTCACTTCTGACACCACAGCTGAAAGGTTTGGCGACGCATGGTCGGTCAAGTTTGCCTGTGGATGGTTCTTCTTGTTCTTTTTGAGACGGCTGTGACATTCATTCGCCTTATGCCCTTCTTTATTGCAGATGTAGCAGGTTCTCTTGAAGCGCATGTTCTTACCTTCTTGGACCTTGCCTTTGTACCCCTGGGAAGTCTTCTTCCGCTTTAAACCTTTGGAAGTAGACGTGTTCCCTTTTGAGTCTTAAATCACATTGGCTTTGGCTTCATAGGAGTTCTTACTGCTCCTTTTCTCAGACTTTCGGTTGTCCTCCTCGATTCGAAGCCTCACAATGAGATCTTCCAACTTCAGCTCCTTTCGCTTGTGCTTCAGGTAGTTCTTAAAATCTTTCCACGCAGGTGGGAGTTTCTCCACGACAGTAGCAACTTGAAAGGTTTCAGGTAGAATCACACCTTCGGCTTCTATCTCGTGCAAGATAAGTTGGAACTCTTGCACCTGACTGATTACAGTCTTACTGTCCACCATTTTGTACTCAAGAAATCGTCCTACGATGAACTTCTTAGTACCAGCATCCTCAATCTTGTACTTCTTGTCAAGACTGGCCTATAACTTCTTTGCCGTTGTGATAGGACTGTAGACATTGTAAAGAGAGTCATCCAGTCCATTTAAAACATAATTTCGGCAAAGAAAGTCACCTTGAGTCCATGCATCGACTGCAAGGACTGAGTCCCGATCAGTTCTGCGTTCTGGTGGATCTTCTTGCAGGAATTTGGCCAGATGAAGAGTGGTCAAGTAGAAGAGCATTTTTTGTTGCCACCTCTTGAATTCTGTACCGTCAAATCTTCCTGGCTTCTCCGGCTTCGGGTTAGGAAGTGGAGTAGGCATCAAAGCTTGTAACTGCATGTTTGGTGCCTTACTAGAGCTATCTTGATTAGTCTCAGACATTTTCTGCAAGTTCAAGCAGAACATAAGTAAGAAACTTCAATAGTTAATTGTCTTAAGATTGTTAGTTTCTAGAATCAATCTGACAACTAATCAATATCACTGAAATATCAACAATTTAATTTGTCAAGTCGGTAAATATCAGGTGGAAGGTTTCCCGTTCAATAGAACGTTCCTTAATTTAAGAACCACCTTTCAATTTCCTTCCTTGGTTAAACACCAATTAGACTGGTATAAATCAATTTCAATATACTGAATATCAGTATATCCCCTGTATAAAGAAATTAATTCACTTATACAGTATTTGGAGTGAGGTACGTTTAGAGCGAATCTCCTTAAGACAATTACGTCCTCCGCACCGGTGCTAACGGGTTACTGGACGCTGGTCTTCCAAGATACAACACTCCTTCACGGTATTTGAATAGCACTACCAAATCACCGTACGGTCGAACCGTAGTTAACCAGTACCTTCACAGGATTGTCGAAGCAGCGGGACAAAGACAAATTTCGGGAGAATATTTGCATTTACTTTGGAGGAGCACCCACTGTAGAGGAAGAAGGAAGGTTGAAGAATATTCTTCTTCGGAAGTCCTAGATTCAGACAACAATTTTATTAAAGAATCTGCTGAATTTTCGAGGAAGAAGGAAGATTGAAGAATATTCTTCTTCGAAAATCCCAGATTCAGACAACAATTCTATTAAAGAATCTGTTGAATTTTCTGAGCCCTCTTTCAGAATGAATTTTTTGCAGAATCTCTTTTGGAAGTCGCTTCGGAAACTGAATTTCCCACTTCTTGTTAGAAGTTACTTCAGAACTTCACTTCCCAATTCAGAACACAGAACTTCACTTCCAGTTCAGAACGCATAGAGAGAGAGAGAGTTTTCGTTTGGTGTGTCTTAGAATGAGAGAACGGAGCGCTATTTATAGCGCTCCGGGAGGGGCAGATTGGTCCGAACCCATCCAATAGTTGCAACTGTCGCGACGGTTTACAGACAGCCATTGGCGGGGCGGTTTAGATCCGGATAGCGGAGCGGGTCCGGTGGCGGGGCGGGTATGCTCGTAACCATACCCGTAAGACCTGATTCAAAAAGAACCAGGCTGGGTAGGGAACCCGAACCCGAGCCCCGATGTCGGTACCACCGCCGCCAGGGGCGGTGTGCGCGTTCATGTGCGGGCATGGTTCCCTCCCAATCGCGCGCAAAAACTCTAAGTACCCAGAGGGCACGCCCTTTGTTCTCAATTTTCTCTATTTAAACACTACGAACTTCCATCCCATGGCCAATGTGGGACTAAATGCTTTTAGCTAGTTTTAGTCTCATTTTGGTTTTGAATTAGGCAATCTTTAGACTTGAATATCTCATTCATTCGAAGTCGGAATTAAACATGTGAATGTACCACGTTCATCCCCAATGGAAGGAGAACACACTCCAACCATCATCCAATTGATTCGATTAGCAGATCTCGCCGTAATTCAATTCAAAGATTCACATATATATTCTTCATATTCTAACACTTTCAACTCTCAAGAAAATGTAACATGAGCCGAAACACCTCGTTGTTTGTGAAGGCCACGTGTCATCATCTGACGAATCAAACCAGCATGACTTCCCTTTCCTTTCTTGTCATTATTACTCAATTCAATGCTTTTAAAATTTACTTAAAAAGAAAAAAATCAATACTTATTTAATATTATTAAAACAGAGCATAGGGAAGTGTTCTCCTGTGGCTCATTAAGAAATTGTACCTCTTTGATCATTCTGAGAGAGAGAGAGAGCAGTGGAGCAGCAGCACAACTACCCTCCACTCTCCCTTCTAGCCTTCTTCTTCTTGCCCTACTTCTCTATCCCCTTCAAGCATCCTCCTCCTCCTCTCTTCTCCTATCTCCTCCTGTTTTCTTCCTCCTTCGCCGTTCGACGGTGGAACTCGCTCAGTTTTCATTATCGTATTCTAAGAATTAGCTGACTTTAGATAAAATCCCCAATTACTAGGTATCTTTTTTCGTTGTTTCTAAATAAAGAATAATTAATTGCAGTCAACCATCCTAATTTAGTACTACTTTCCGCTAATTAATCGTTAGAATCTCATGGAACCAAACAATTAACTTGTCTACCTAAAAAAAACACAATCACAAAAGGAAACTTTTTGCTGGGCCGGCGTTGGGCCTCGATCATTACAAAAAAAAAGAAGCGAACAAGAGCCGGCCGATCCTTTGTTGGGGCCCACATAGTTGGGTGCCAAATAATGAACAGAAAAATGGAAATTAAATTCACAATAGCAGTTTGTGGGCCCCACACCCATCGACCCAACGAAATGCGGGTTAATGCGTTCCCTTCCTCATGGTCCCCACCCCCCACCCCCGCCGCGCCACTCTCTGTCCTCTTCAATTCTGAGAGAGTTTGAGATTTCTAGAGAGACAAAACTAGGGTTTTCTAAGGGCCATTGTGATTTGTGGGTGTGCTTACCACGTTTTTAAAGGTGGATTTTTTTATGGGTTAAAGTGGTGGAGGAGAGGTGGGTTTGGTTTCTGGTGAGTGGTGGATGGGTTTGAGATCTTGAGTTTAAGGTTGGGTTGTTGTAAAGATTGGATTTTGATTCATGGGTTTTTGCCCAAATTTGAGATGGTTTTTGGAGTTATGAGTTCTGTTTGAAAGGGAAGGAGAATGAAGAGAAGGAACCAACCTCCTCCGGTGAGTTGTGTTGCCCTCTCTTTGATTTGATTGATTGAAGTTGCGTTTTGTAAAAAAGAAAAGAAAAAGTGTTTTTTTGATGTATTATGTGTAGTTTGTTTATCATATTTTGGTTAGTTGTGATTACGGTTCTAGTTTATATTTTCTGTTTTGTGTTGGTCATGTGAGAAATGAATTATTTCTGGTTGCATTGTGTTGGAATTATGGTACTGTTTAATTTATTATAGAGTCTTTTAGAAAATTTGTAGAGAAATTTCAAGTTGCTCTGCATATGATAATTCGAAGACAGTTTGCAAAATTCAATATATCGATCAATGAAATGAGAACGAAGGGTGAAAAAGTTCTGAAATTTATCT
Organism: Agave tequilana; assembly: GCA_038442645.1. Taxonomy (NCBI): domain Eukaryota; kingdom Viridiplantae; phylum Streptophyta; class Magnoliopsida; order Asparagales; family Asparagaceae; genus Agave; species Agave tequilana. The sequence continues at coordinate 223,748 of JAVJIF010008334.1, read as the reverse complement.
TAGAAATAGAAAGAGTAGATATACCAATTAGTCTCTCCTCATGGGCAACAATCTTATTTTATGATTGGAGGCATTGAACTATTGAAGTTAAAATGAAAGAATTTACTGAATTGGGAGGTAGACATTTTTTTTCTCTTCAATTATTGTGAGGAAAAATATTGAAATACTGTATGCAATGTTGATCTACTGTTGTGATTCTGTGTGTTGATCTACTGTTGTGATTCTGTGTGTTGATCATGGGAGGAATGGATTATTTGTAGCTGCATTATCTTGGAAAGAGGATTTTAATCAATCTTCCATGCAAAAATTAGAAATTCTGTTGAGATCTGGTGTGAGAAAGTTGAAGATAGTTTGGGGAAGTCAAGTTTCTGGTTAATTCAAAGGAAAAATATCTCAAATTTATCTTAGAAATTGAAACCGTTGGAAAGATCTAATCATTTTTCAAAAAAAGATGTACTGATCAGTCAAATTATGGGGGTGGTGATTTTTTTATATATAGTTTTATGTAGATAAAGTTAAAGGATGCGACATCATTTGACACATGCTTTTATGCACTTTCCACACATACAAGTTTATAAACTACAGTACTTTTGAGTGCAGAACATTTGCGTATTCATACATGCATATTTGACTCTCATTCAGTCCATACTGGGATTCTATAATTTCCATTTCAATTTTGACATACGGTCAATGTAATATTGTAGGTTTAATCGTCTTCTGTGAAGTGAACATTGTGATTGTTCTGTATTGTTATAGGTTCAGTTATCTTTCATGCGGTGAAAGTTGTCATCATTCTGTGATGTTTGGTAGCATGTGAACAATAAAGCGTTAAAATTTTAGATTCTTATTTTTTCTTTTGTCTTGATAACATGGGAGTTTACTAGGTGATTTTTATTAAATTATTTGTCTAGAAAGTTATTCTTTTTGGTTGGTTTAAATAAGTTCATTGTTTTCAATGCTGATATTTAGTCAATGCTAAAAAGTCCTATGTCCTGGTTGTATTTATGACGAAAACTATTTCTCAAATTTTATGAAGGAAACTAAACAATCTTACCCATGTCCCCAACAATTCTTGTTATAGCAGTAGATTCTTGACCATTATACATCAACAATAGACTAAAACATTTAGACCCAAAGGTTAACCCATTAGGTCTTAGATACTCACATATTAAGCACACATATTTCCACTCTATTTCCAATTTGGGACTAAACAAACTCCAAGCCGCCCTTTTTTCTTCAACTCAGATGTCATTTAACCTGACGTTGATCTCCACCTTGCTTCATATTTGGATGAGCCCAAACAACCAAAGATGCATCAGCATTATTTCCCTTTTGTTCTCCACTTTAACTTTATCCCTTTGTTTCCCCAGCTTATGTAGATCCTGGAAGAAGAAATTTGATTTGGTATCTGGAGACAACCTCTAATAACACTTGTCGACAATGACTTGACATACACTAGCCCACATTTGTTGATCTTTTTTTCAGCCACCCTAATGGATTAGTAGCCACCCTAATCCATTAATTAGCTCCATATCAGCCACCCTATGTACCCACCATTATTTATGGAAGCTTGTAGCCATCCTATGAAGATAAATTCAGCCATCCTAATGAAAGAGACTTGTAGGAGGCTGAAGGGATTAGTGTTTGATGTTGATGGGTCCTGGCTTCTATATATAGGAGTGCTACGGGTGGTGAATAAGGAAGAGGCACGAGCTGAAAATTAGTAGGGAGCTGAAAAAAGAGAGAGTCCTCTTTGTTAAATCATCTTCATTTGTTCCTATTTGTAAATTGGGTTTTGTGAGTTTGGGTGAGTGAGATTAGAGTTGTAATAATTAGTGGATTTCTCTTAATGTCTTCTCCCATGGACGTAGGTCACATTGATCGAACCACGTTAAATCTTTGACGTGCGGTCCTCTTTAATTCTATTAGCTTATTATTTCTATTTGTATCTTAGCTTGTACTTGTCATCTCTGATATTAGAAGCCAACTGCTTCAACAAACTGGTATCAGAGTTAGAGGTATTTTCTTGTGGGTTTCGAGATGGCTTCGGCAAAGTACAAAGTAGAGAAATTCGACGGGAGGAATAACTTCGGCTCGCGGAGAGTCAAAATGCGGGCTCTCTTAGTACAACAAGGCTTGTTGAAAGTCTTGTCCGGTAAGGACAAGTTGCCGGAATCCATGTCCGAGGAAGAACTTGAGATGAAGGCACATAGTACCATATAACTTTGTCTAGTGATGAAGTATTGCGGGAGGTTGCCGATGAAGATACCGCCGCTGGTTTGTGGCTCAGATTAGAGAGCTTGTATATGACAAAGTCCCTGACCAATAAGCTCTACTTGAAGCAGCGCCTCTTCACCTTTCGCATGAAGGAAGGTACGCCATTTGAAGACCACTTAGATGAGCTCAATAAAATTTTCATGGATTTAAAAAATATTGATGTTAGAATAAATGAAGAAGATCAAGTTCTCATCTTATTATGCTCATTACCTCATTCGAAAATTTTATTAATAGTATGCTCTATGGTAGAGATACACTTTCTTTAGAAGATGTCAAGTCAATCTTATATTCTAAGGAGTTAAGACAGAAAGTGTCAGTTGTAAGAAGTGAAGATCAAGCTGAAGGCTTGTTCGTCCGTGGTCGTACAGAGAAGGGTCAAGAAAAATCTCGAGAAAAATTTAGATCTAAATCTAGGTTAAGAGAAAATGTTGAGTGTCACTATTGTCATAAGTTTAGACACTATAAAAAAGATTGTTTTAAGCTCAAAGAAAAAGAAAAAGAAAAAGATGTTAGGAGGAAATCTCAAGATAAGAAATCTTCAGTTGTTAGTGTTGCAGAAGAAACCTCCATATCACATGAGATTCTTTCAGTTATCGTCTTTGATGCCCGTTCACGAAATGAGTAGCTTCTTGATTCAGGTTGTTCTTATCACATATGTCCCTACAGGGACTGATTTGTGACCTATCAGCCAATTGATGGTGATAATGCCTTAATGGGAAATAACATGCCTTGCAAGACAATTGGTATTGGGGCAATCAAGATTAGGATGTACGACATTATTGTTAGAACATTAAGTAATGTTCGGCATGTGCCAGATTTGAAGAAAAAGTTGATTTCTTTGGGCACCCTTGATTCCAGTGGCTATAAGTTTTTAGCTGAAGGTGGAGTTTTGAAAGTTAGCAAAGGCTCTCTTGTTGTGATGAAAGCAAAGAAGGTGAATACCTTTTATATCCTTCAAGGTAGCATGATGACAGGTGCTGCCACTGTGTCAATGTTAGAAGACCCAGACTTAGATACCACTCGTTTGTGACATATGCGGTTATGACATATGAGTGAGAGAGGACTACATGTGTTGAGTAAGCAAGGTTTACTTTGTGGCCAGAAAACAAGAAAGCTTGACGTTTGTGAACATTGTGCAAACACAGAGTTTCTTGCAAGCAATACAGAGTTTCTTTTGGTACAGGTGTTCACAGGACTAAAGACACTTTAAACTACATCCATTCAGATGTTTGGGTTCTCTCTCAGGTTCCATCGAAAGGTGGAGCTAGTTATTTTCTGACTTTAATTGATGATTATTCCAGAAAAATTTGGGTGTATCCTCTCAAGCATAAGAGCGTTGTGTTTGCTACCTTCAAGCAGTGGAAGGCTATAATCGAAAAGTAAATAGGAAAGAAGGTGAAGCACCTCAGGATCGACAATGGAATGGAGTTCTGTTCCATATAATTTGATCAATTCTACATAAATAAAGGTATTTTGCGGCATCATACAGTTCAGGATACACCACAACAGAATAGAGTTGCAGAAAGGATGAATAGGACACTGTTGGAGAGAGCTCGGTGTATGTTCTCTAATGTTGTTTTATCAAAATGCTTTTGGGCGGAAGCAGTAAATACAGCTTGCTATTTGATAAATCGGTTTTCCTCTACAGCTATTGATTTTAAGACTCCTGAGGAGATATGGTCTGGTACCCCCGCTAATTACTTTCCTTATGAGTATTTGGTTACCTTGCTTATTTTTATGTAAATGATGATAAGCTTGAAGTTAGGGCAAAGAAACCTATATTTCTTGATTATCCTACTGGGTGAAGGGATATAGGTTGTGGTGTCCTGATCCTAAGTCACCTAAATTTGTTATTAGTAGGGATGTTACTTTTGATGAAAATTACATGCTTTAACCAAGAAAAGAGTCTGTTGTTGATTCTATGAGTTCAGGAGAAGAAACAAATAAGCAGGTGGAGTTTGAGAGCAAAGTTATAAAAGGAGTGCAGGAGAGCACATACGTTGAACCAGTTGTTGATGCTCAAGATTTAACTTCGGATGATGATACATTTCAAGAGCAACAATACAGTATTACCACCGAGAGAGGAAGAAGGCAGATTCGTCCACCTAAGTAATAGCCCATGCAAATATGATCGCTTATGCTCTAAGTGTGACGGAATCTATTGAGATTCCAGAACCTTCCACCCACAAGGAGGCTATTAGTTCTGGTGAAGCTGTAAAATGGACTGTTGCATGACTGAAGAGATGGAGTCTCTTCACAAGAACCAAACATGGTTACTGAAGCCGTCCAGGGGACAGAAAATTATTGGCTGTAAATGGGTCTTCAAGAAGAAAGAAGAAATTTTTGGTATTGAGTCTGTAAGATACAAAGCACGCTTGGTAGCCAAAGGCTACAATCAGACAGAGGGTATTAACTTCAATGAAGTATTCTTTTCAGTTGTGAAGCACACCTCTGTCTGCGTGTTGCTAGCCATGGTTAGTTGGTTCGATTTGGAGCTTGAGCAACTTGATGTAAATACAGCTTTTTTCATGTCAAGCTCGAAGAGCATATCTTTATGCATCAGCTAGAGGGATTCGTTATTGAAGGCATAAAAGACCATGTGTGCAAGTTAAAGAAATGTCTTTATGGTTTGAAGTAGTTACCTAGACAACGGTAATTAAGGTTTGATAACTTCATGATTGAGCATGGTTACTCTAGGAGTAAATATGATAGTTGTGTTTATCATCGGAAACTCAATGATGGTTCTTTTGTATATTTGTTTTTGTATGTTGATGACATGTTAATTGTAGCTAAAGACATGTCTGAAGTTGATAAGTTGAAAGCTCAACTCAAACAAAAGTTTGACATGAAAGATTTGTAAGCAGCGAAGAAGATTTTAGGAATGAAAATTAACAGGAATAGGTAACAAGAAAAATTATTCCTATCTCAGAAGAAATACACCGAGAAGGTATTGGAGAGATTTGGCATGCTTGATGCCAACCTGTGAAAATTCCACTTGCTGCTCATTTTTGACTTTCAGCAGATTTATCTTATCAAACTGATGAAAAGGAGAAGTATATGTCTCATGTTCCCTATGCCAGTGCAGTTGGGAGCATTATGTATGCTATGGTGTGCACTCGACCGGACATTTCACATGTAGTCAGTGTCGTGAGTCAATATATAGACGTGCCAGGAAAAGGCCATTGGCAGGCAGTAAAATAGATTTTGCGATATTTGAAAAAATTTACTAATATTGGTCTGTATTTTGACAGGAAAACTAATTCTGGTTGCAAAATCATTGAATATTCGGACTCAAATTTTGTGGGCGATCTGGATAAAAGATGATCTCTGACAAGTTATATTTTCACTCTTTCAGGTAGTGTCATTAGTTGGAAGGCGACTTTACAGTTGACAGTTGCTTTCTCTGCTACAGAGGCACAGTATATGGCAGTGACAGAGACAGTGAAAGAAACTATTTGGTTAAGAGGTTTGGTTGAAAATCTCGGCTCACACCAAAGTGTAACTGCGATGTATTATGACAACCAGAGTGCTATATATATCTGACGAAGCACCAGATGTATCATGAGAGAACCAAACACATTGATATCAGGTATCACTTTATTCGAGAAATTAAAGTCATCAAAGTTAAGAAAATTAGTATTGCAGATAATCTAGCAGATATGATGACAAAGCTCATACCTTCGCGCAAGTTCGAGCATTATCTCGAATTACTTGGTGTTTACAGTGGCGAAGTTTAAGCCCGTCGGGGCTAAAGAAGACAGCGAGGATCCAAAGAACGCTTGATACAGTTCAAGTTAAAGTGGAGAAGCTAATTGTTGTGTATGCAAGTCAAGGTGGAGATTTGTTGACAATGACTTGATATACACCAGCCCACATTTGTTGATCTTTTTTTCAACCACCCTAATGGATTAGTAGCCACCCTAATCCATTAATGAGCCACCCTATCAGCCATCCTATATACCCATCATTATTTGTGGAAGCTTGTAGCCACACTATGAAAGTAAATTCAGCCATCCTAATGAAAGAGACTTGTAGGAGGCTGAAGGGATTGGTGTTTGATGTTGATGGGTTCTGGCTTCTATATATAGGAGTGCTACGGTGGTGAATAAGAAAGTGGCAAGAGCTGAAAATTAGTAGGGAGCTGAAAAGAGAGAGAGTCCTCTTTGTTAAATCCTCTTCATTTGGTCCTATTTTTAATTGAGTTTTGTAGGTTTAGGTGAGTGAAATTAGGGTTGTAATCTCTTGTATTCTCTCCCTTTTGATTAGTGGATTTCCCGTGGACGTAAGCCACAGTGACCGAACCACGTTAGATCCTTGTTGTGCTACCCTCTTTAATTCTATTAGCTTATTTTTGCTATTTGTATCTCAGTTTGTACTTGCCGTCTCTGGTATTAAAAGCCCACTGCTTCAACAATACTTGTCTGAAAGCAAATGTAATATTCATAAGCCATAAAGCTCTTAATCCGTATGCACACTAATATTATGGTAAAACTGCTACATCATTTTGCTGATGTGCATATTGTAACTACTTCTGAGATGATTTGATGCGGAGACTCTAGATTTTTTATATTGAGGGGTTCAGGTGGAATAACTCTCTATATGAGATGAAATTTATGAATGGTTTGCTAATTAAACATCCAGGTAGGAGGATGCAGATTGATACGTGTTTTTCTTGGGAGTATTCTAATGGCTATGAGGACCCTCGCTTTTTTTGACCTTCTACTGTTCACATCACAAATTCATTCCAAATTGAAAAGAAAATAAAAATTATTGTATATAAGGGTCTCCTTAAAGTAAGATTTTTGTCTCTCTTTGCCTTGTTTCATGATATATTCCCAATTAAAGTGTTTCCATTGTTGATTGATTAAGGTGGGAGAGTTGAAATGCTCTAAATGAACGGAAACTTGATATTGGTTGGGGACCATTTCTGGATGAACTTCAATCATAAAATTTGCAAAAGAGTGCATATCCATGCCGTATAAAGGGGAAGAAGTGATACATAAAGCAAGGAGTTTGACTTGTGGTGAAGAAATTCTTTAAGAAGGCTAATTATGGGAGCTATCTTCTTAAGGAGATAAAAGTATTTCTACCTTTCTTCAAGTTGCAAATGTCAACATCCAGGCCAATTTCATCAAATATATAGTGACTGAGGTAGGTAGTTGGGAGGACTTGAGAGATGCTACTTAAGTGATGATCACTTCTGAGAAATCTTACTGTTGAATTGTGATCCTAAGTGTCATCGTTTCAAGTTTATGTGGACTTATCAGGATGATGCCTCATTTTTGGAACGAGTTTTTTTTTTCCTTTCAAATGTTTCACTTTCGTGTGGTCCAAAACCTGGATTGTATACAGTAGTACTTTTCCCTAATCCTCTTAAAATAGGCTGTTTGGGCTTGAAAATTGGTTACATCTAATGTCTTTATCACTGTACCAACACTTCGAAGTTGTGACGAGGGCTTAGGGAGTTAGTTTTATCATCGGAGTAATTCAAGTAGATAACTTTTTTATATATTATCATGGAGTCTTTAATTTGATTCTTACTAGGTCTTTCTTTTTTTATTGTCAATTCTTTTGACCATTTTGTAGGTGGATAGCTAGGCCTGCCTCTGTAGGGTCGATACTGGTCTGAAAACTGTTGCTGGGGCGAAAAAAATTGTACCAGGGCAAAGCTATGTACTCAACCTAGTATCTAACAGTCCATTCATCCAGCCAAATCCAGGGCGTCTGGGGCTGATAGAAACCGTGGCCAGTCCCCTCTGCTCCCTGTTTTCCCAGACGACCTCGCCATAGCCTGCCTGATCAGAGTCCCACGCGCTGAGCATCAGAAGCTGAGATTAGTCTGCAAGCGTTGGCACTGCCTCTTGGCTGGCAATTACTTTTACTCCCTCCGCAAGAACCTCAAACTTACAGAAGAATGGATCTATGTCATGAAAAGAAATAAAGATGGTCGGATCGCTTGGGATGCATTTGACCCTGTTTACCAAATTTGGCATCCTCTCCCACCGGTCCCCGGTGAGTACTCCAAAGCCCTTGGTTTTGGCTACGTCATCCTCAGTGGCTGCCACCTGTACCTGTTCGGAGGAAAAGATCCAATCAAGGGTTCAATGAGATGTGTAATCTTTTACAGCGCGAGGACTAACAAGTGGCACCGAGCTCCGCACATGCTGCGGAGGCGGCATTTCTTTGGTTCATGCGTGATAAACAACTGCATGTATGTTGACGGTAGGGAGAGCGAAGGGAATCCCCATTCCCTGAGATTGACAGAAGTCATATGGTCCTTGATCGCAGAAATGAGCACTGCGATGGTGCCATTCATCTGTATGGTCTATAATGGAAGGTGGTTCTTGAAAGGGCTGGGACCTCTGCACCAGGTCCAGAGCGAGGCCTATGATCCTAAAACTGATATCTGGTTCCGGTGTTTGATGGCATGGTGACAGGGTGGAGGAATCCGAGTGTCTGCTTGGTAGGTGAGCTATACGCTTTGGAGTGCAAGATGGCTGCAAGCTGAGAGTGTACAATGATGTGACCGATTCTTGGAGCAAACACATTGATAGCAAGATGCATCTGGGTAGCTCGCGAGCTCTTGAGGCTGCAGCGCTTGTTCCTCTCCACGGGAAGTTGTGCATCATCAGGAACAATATGAGCATTTCACTGGTGGATGTCACTGGGAGTAGCGGCAGAGGAAGTGTGGATCGACAGTGGGAGATGATTGCAGGAAAGGGGCAGCTCAAGAACTTTATGGCCAACAATTGGTCGAATATTGCAGGCCGGAATCGGCTCAAGAGTCACATTGTCCACTGCCAGGTTCTTCAAGCTTAGACAACAACCTGAAAAATGGTATATGCACTTTTTTGCACATGAGAATCCTGTTCAACAAATATTTCACTATGACGCCTTTTGCTCGTCACCTCAGCAAAATCTCAGGAAATGTTCGGATAAATTGTTTATATCTGTAAGTACAGATTTTTTTCTTCATGGAATTCTACTTATCATGGTCTTCAATATGTCATCTTGTGTTATATATGTTGCATTTTGCACATAAAGACTTGAACCCAGGGTTTCAGATATCGACCGATTCCAATATGTATCAGCAATATGGTATCGGGTTTTGAGGTATCGAATACAATATTGACCTGATACCTGATAGTATCGGCCAATATTCAAGAATTGACAACTACTATTGATGATATTGATACTAAAAAACATGCTTGAACCAAATTACTTTACACATTTTTCAACAAATATTTCACTATGATGCCTATTGCTCTTGTCACCTCTGTGTTCATCAAATCTGAGGAAATGTTGGGATAAATTGTTTACATCTATACATGTACTTTCTTTCATGGAATTTTATTTACCATGTTCTTCAATATGCCACCCATTGTTCATATATATTGCACTTTGTTAGAACTTCAACCATGGTTTCAAATATCTACTGATTCCGATATGTATGGGCAATATTGTATCGGTGGGTTTTGACACACCCGATACGATATTGACCTTATAATGTCAGTTGATTCCGATATGTATCAGGCTTTGAGGTATCCGATACGATAGTGCCCATATGATATTAGCCGATTTCGATATATATAAGCAGTATTGTATCGGGTTTTAAGGTACCCAATACGATATTGACCTTATAATATCGATCGACTCTGAGATATGTATCAGCAATATCATATCGGGTTTTGAGGTACCTGATATGATATTGACGTTATAATATCGGATGATATTGGGGCCTATATTTCCCTTACGACCATATTTCTGATATTGACAACTGATATCGAGGATATTGATACTAAAACCCATTTGTTGGTACCGACACTGAGATTTTGAACCCTGATCGAACCAAATTACTTGTTATCAAACAGTAGAAACTTGCCCCGAAACTTGTCTGGACACATCTGTTCTCTTCTTCTCCAGCTTGTACTCAATGTAATGCTAATAGAAGTGTGAGTAGTGCTAATAGAAGTAGGAAGCAAACCCCTACACAGCCGGCAGGAATTTTATGCTTTGATCCCATCTACACTGGCATGAAACAAGATGACACCAAGAACTGGTACTGGCATCCCTAGTTTGCTGATCATTTTAAATAAATTATCTTCTGTTATACATAAACTTATTATGTTAAATTATTAATTAAATGTTTCGTTATAATATTAGTGGATTAAATTTCCTAAACATCAAGAACATTGTAATCTTTCATGATTTAAATTCTTGTACAAGTAATTGAATATTTGCCCCAGATTATTTTGTTTATGTCTTCATATCATTATTATAAATGTTTAAGAAAATAATTATCAACTTTTTACATGGAAAACTAGGCCCATATTACATGACATTTACCTGATACAAATACTGTTCATATTACTAAAGTCGTTGGGAAATATTGTTATATGGTAACAACATCGTCCTGCTTATCTTATATTCAGTTATCACTGTTGATATTGTTATCGTTACTATTATTGAGTTATCCCAGTGATCTAGATATATGTACATTAAATAATTTTGATAATCTAAATAACATTCTTACACCGGGACTAGGGAAATTGATGGAGGAGACGTTTCTATTTTGGGTAAACCTAGGATATAGGTTGCGCAGTCGAAAGAAGGTTTTACTACAGGATTCCCGTGGGGTGACTGACACCCCATCCTGTTCTTGTTCCTGTTTATACATGTTATACAAGTTACATGTCCTTTTATTCATGTTACCTAACTACCTAGCTGTAGGGCCTGGTTTAGCGCCAGGAGTTTGGGTCGTGGTTCCGAGTATGTACCGGACCCTCTTAAAACATGGACAATGTCTCCTTCTGTCAGTTTCAATTACATATGACTCTGATTGTCATGTATAGTAGGCGTAGTATGGAATGCGTTTACTATATGTGGCTATTGGTGTTCGCTGATATAACTAATAACAACAGACTGATATAATACACCTTAGTTGCATGCTTACTTGTTATATGCCTATATTCCTTGATAGATACATGATACATATATAATGTAATAGACACTTGATCGGACATATAATTATGACAGACTGATCCTCTTTACTCTTAAGTTATAATATAATTGTGATATGTTGATTGATGTTATGTTATGCTATAATGTCTTTTAATTTCAGTTTTATTCATGATATTTCTCATTCAGTATATTTTATATTAGTAGTATAATACTATGTGCACATGAGACATGTACATGCACATGCACCTTCCCTCATTTTACACTCATTTGGAGTTTTCTAAGCTCCTATGAATTTGCACATCCAGATCTATGATTGTTACCTTCTGTTGATTAGGTATTTGGGGAGGATCACACGCATTACCGAAGAGCTCGTAGTTCTATTGCTTGATCACTTAGTTTTGGTATTATTCATGTCTCCTTTTTATTCTCGTCGTTTCAAATGATCTATTCCTTGGACTCTATATTATTCTATTTGATTTATTCATAGGATAATGTTATCATGTGTAAATTTATATGTTATGTTGCGTTGGTTAGTATGGTTATTATAGTTGATTTATACAACTTGTCTATGTCACTTTAGGCTTAGCGTGTATACGTGGGATATTCTCTTCGCGTATATATGTCACCGATTCTCGTCGCGCCTCCGCTCTAGCGTATTTTAGGAAGCGAGGCTTGACAGACTTTGAAGAGGCTTTTTGAGGAGGGTAGAGGGTTTGAAATTTGGAGAACTTTGAGCGTGGACTCAGAGCTCTCAATGAAAGCACCAAAATGCAAAGGTAAATTTCTCGAGAGAATTTGTCTAAACTCAAATGATAAATGATAATATAAATCAAACGTAAACACCAGAGAATTACGTGAAAAACCCAAGAAGAAAAAACCACAGAACAAAGAGAGATTTCACTAAATCAGAGAGATTACAAGGAGTTCTCCATACTCTATTACAAATTTAATTCTGTAGGGTTCGATCCCTTGCAAAGGAGGAAGAAATCGACTTTTATAGCTGAGTGTTGAAGAGCTGAGTCGTGGTCTCCGAGATCTCCGCCTATGGATCAGCCCATGATCGTAATTGCACGTAACGTCCCAACTGCAATTGATAAAGTGGTGTAGGAATCACGCTGGTTGGCGAGGATAACGGTTCAGATCCGCAATTATCGCCCACCACGTGTCAAGTTGTTGTAGTTGTCCTGTTAGCCAGGTGGTTAGGTAAAATCAGCTTGATGAGATCAAATCTGGAACCTACATGATTTGTGAGATTTGTCAGGTGTCACGATCTCGCAGAGGTCATAATTTTAACCAATATAACCCTGAAAATTAATAGAAATAATCCATTACAGTGATGCATATATTTATACCTTTTGCACTTCCAGCAAAGCCTTGACGTTGGTTTTCGCGGAAACAAAATGAGGGGCAGATCCTTGAGAATACTCGTTGTCTTTGAATGGCTTTCCTGCAACAGCTATACATGGTGATCGTTCTCAGTTTGTAAGTTACATTACATTCTCTAAATTTCTACTTCTTGTTATCTTTGAGTTATTCTCATTATTCTCAGATTATACCACTCATATAGTTCTGTATACTAGATGTTAGATGAATATCTCATGTCGCGTCACTTATTTAGTGTGTATGCTGAAATATAATAACCCGTATGATTTTATTTGAGTTTTAAATGTTTGTGTCCTTTAAAGGTAAAGGTGTTAAAAGACGATCATGCTACTGTGGTTAGTACACAATTGATATTTATATCATAGTTTGTCAATGGCAAAGTGGATATTAGAGTAGTGTTCTTGTCATGCATGCTCCTCATCCTTATCTGAATGGAAGAAAGACTGTTATTTGTCCAGAACAGATTCTAAATAATCCTAATTTTGTCAATCCTTCACAGTTCAAAAGCTTGTTGAATTTTCTGTGCCTTGTCATTTAAAATTCAATATATTATCTCAAAACTTTGATGATTGATAAACTGAATATGTGAATCAATTGATCTACACTGCTTGAGGATTATAATAGTTTTATACTGGACTGGTACATGTTGGTATGTTTTCTTGTTTCTGAAAATATCTTGTTAACATGCAGGCTATCAAATAGATTTTGTGTGCCGAAATTAGATAACTGCAGTTGGTCAATTCTTTCTGCTATTGATTCATCTTTTGAGAAGAGACCTTATTGTAATGCAACTCATGGTTATTTCTGATGTTAGCTGTTTGCTCTTTGCTATTTGCAGGATTGGGAGAAAGCTTTGTATTCCTTCAAGCGTGGTTATACTCCTATCATGGTTGCTGCAGATGTTGCTGCGCGTGGTCTTGATATCCCACATGTTGCACATGTTCTCAACTTCGGTTTGGCTAAAGACAGACGACCATGTTCACCGAATCGGCAGAACTGGGCGCACCGGCAATTCTGGTTTAGCAACCGCTTTGATGTAAACAGCCGTTAGCCAAGGCTCTGGCTGAGCTTATGCAGGAAGCAAACCAAACGAGGAGAGGGAATTATCATTCTCACTCTTATGGAGGTAAACAGTGGTGGACATAGCTCGGGAGTTGCTGGCCCATTACTATTGTCAGGGCTACGATTATGGTCAGGGACCAATCGTTGCGTCTGGATGGGACTAAACTCGAGGAGCTTACTTTCTCTAACGGTACATAGCTGTTGCATGTATATAAATACCATATATACTGGTCTTAGTCTTCGCAAGTGAATGGCTGACTGAATGGGTGTAGTGCTCACAATGTTTCACTTGTTCCTTTTTTTTGTGGATAGCCGATAGCGTCATTCTGATGTGGGAAGTGGCTGTTGGAATCAGCGATGGCTGATATTATGTTTAACGATGCTGATAAATTGATGTCTTTTGGAACTGCAGTCTGTGTAACAAAGTTTAAAGTTTTTATTATGTGTAGCTGGTTTGGATTACTTCTGAAAGAATTAACAACAGCATGGTTTTTGTTATTTCTAGTTAAGGAACTTCAAAGTTGAATGTTTTTGAGTATTGATGATGGCTGCTTCTCGCTTGTAGGATTTCAATTGTGTTATGATTGATTCATTATTCACCTCTATCAATTCATCTCATACTATTGTGAATATTTCGCTATGAATAATATAATTTTGTTGTGGGTGATTTTCTCTCTCTTTCTGCAATCTCTTTTTTGGTGACATGAGAATCAATGAGAGTGGAAAATGTAATGTAGAGTTTAAAGTGATTCAAGAAATTTAAAAGTATTTGATTTTGGTTTGAACATAATCCAAGATGCAAGATTTATATGTATCTTAGGCCACCATTTTGTTCGATGTATTCATGTCCCTTCTTCAAATTAAGAACAGATATAAAAAAAACAAATTTTATTTTACTTTTTTTTATTTAGTAAGAAGAGATTGATGTGCTCTAGCCAAAAGTATTAGCTTGGTCACAATCTGGGTCCATATTGTTTGAATTGGGTTCAAATACTCCATTTGAATGCGTGTGGCTTACTCTATTATTATGTTAAGTCTAACCTTTATTTTTTATATGATTTTCTGAATTAGCATTCATGTTTTGTTCCATTTGTATGTTTTTTTTTTTTTTTTTTACATTAATAATCAGAGAAGTGAAAGTTGTTAATAAATTTATCGCCCATAAGATAACAGTGTTTCATTATCCAAACATCGTGGCAGCCTGAAAAATTGAAGTGACACTTAATTCGATTTCCTTCATTATTTCAAAAAGTAACATCGTTCAAATGTAATTCTCCTGTGTGACTTTTTATTTTTCAATTATTATATCCACAATCATTCAGTTCTCTTATGTGATTCTTCTATACTTTATTGCAATGTAATCGGATAAACCGTGAGTCAAGTCATTTTGTCAGACATTAAGGAAGTAGTAATAATTTCCTTTGGAATTTGAGAATTGGTTAGTAAATTTTTCGGTGTTTGGATGTTGCTGGGAAGTGTGGTTTGGAAAATATTTTGTCTTTTCCGGTGTTTGGATGGTAATGGAAAGTGAAAGTGGAAAAGTTGACCACAAAGTTAACCGCAAAATAATATTAAAATAAAAATTAATTAAGAAAAATAAAAAATAGATTGTAATTAGAATGCAAGTGAGATTTACATGACCAAAAAATTAACTGTTTTATGCTACAACTTATTATAAATGAGATTTACATGACCACAAAATTAACTATAGCACTCTGGAAGTGAGGAAATGGTTGTGTAAAAGAGAGATGAAAAAGGGAAAGGGGTTTTCTTATTTTCCTTTTCCGGTGTTTGGATAGATAGGGAAATGAGCAATTATACTTCCCCAGTTCCTTACTTCCGCCCACTTCCTTGCATCCAAACACGCCCTAAATGTAATTAACATGAACTGTCGTAAGAAATTTTCTTTTCTTAATCAAAAGTGAACGAAGGGTTCGCGGGTTTTCTCATGGTGATTTTTTTACAAATTGTGTCCATCTGTCTGTCTGATTTCCCTCTCTTTCTCTCTCCTCGTCTCTCTCTTGCTCTGATCGGTCACTTGTCATTACTCCTCTTCCCCCACTTCTCTTCGGCTATGTAACGCCCCGATCCCACGGGTACGGGGACGTCACTGCAACGTATATACGCAAGTCAGAAGTACCTTCACGTATATACGCTAAGCATCAGTACAGACAAGAATCAGAGTACGGAAGCAAGTGGTGCATTATACATCCCAACAATGAGTACAATTACAGAGTCATCACCAGAGGTGATCTGATATTACAATAATATTACATCACCAGAATGACGCAAATGCGAGAATACAAGGAGATGTACAAGAATGAATAGTACAAGGGCACTCACGAGTTTACAAAAGGAAAACTCGAGAGGCACACAGGAGGCCTGGAAGGATAAGACTCTGGACGGTCTGCTGGAGATCCACGCTACCGCTGCGCCACTCTGATCAGCAACTGGGAGAATCCACACGCTCCAAGCTCCATGACCTGGACATGAGGATCCAGGGGAGTCAGATGAAACTCCCCAGGCGAGTGGTGGTACAAAAGCCAGATGGCGTGCTGAGATAAGTACAAGTGTATCGATAAAACCGAATCGTAATCATGCATTGAAAACCGTGTCGTGAGCAGAAGCATGTATGAGCAGGTAGATATGTAACAAGTGCTATCAGGCAGGAAGTACTCATGGTATGACAAGATAAGAGCAGGTAAGGTAGATAGGGCAACACCAGATATCTCCTAAACTAACATAAAACCGATAAAAACCGATAAAACCGAATACGAGCAAAACCGATCGCACAAGCTTAGGTCACGGCTCCATGAGACTAGTACATCGAAGGAATAATCCAAACAAGGAAACCCTCATCTATATACCTTTGTCTCATGTCACCGTAATCCGAGCGCGTACAACCCGAGTTACAAAACCACAGCACATTGTATATTCGTATTTTATTATAATTGGGGCCGCCTAAGTTCCAAGCTTCAGTATGTGTCCCATTCCACATACTTCCACCCACAACTTATATAGCCAGTTATTTGGAAACTGATAAAGTTCGATGAATCATGTTCCGGATGGGCCCCGTACATGCCCGGGACAACGGTTCAGGGGTATCCGGTGCTGAGCCGGAACGTACCGCTAGGTACCGGGACTTATGGACGCCCGAACAGGAATAGAGTATCGCAGATCCCATAGAAATAGGCCTAGGGCGTGTGCATACCCGGCAGGAATAATCAGGAGTAGGGGTGCCAGTACACCCCACGGAATCCCTGGTGGCCGCCAGGAGATCCCCAAATATCTGGCCACGCGTGACTCGATAGTGCCACCATGAACATGATTAATCAGGGCCCATCAGTTTCCCCCAAACCAGGTGCAAGTTGTTTATTGTAACTTACCAATATTAACAGATTACGGGAATAACTGGTCATGACAGGAAATGGCCCTACAGATTCAAGAGGTGGCCCCCACAGATTCAAGAGGTGGCCCCCACCGGGTACGGTGTGGCACTTTGTTCCATGTGGCACTTTGCTCTGAGGGGATGGATTCTAGAGGTGGCCCCCACAGATTCAAGAGGTGGCCCCCACCGAATATGGTGTGGCACTTTGCTCCGTGTGGCACTTAGTTCCATGCAGGATAACAGGTCAGGATTCCCGTAATGTGATAATCTCAAGTCAAGTATTAACATAACAGGTATAACAGGTATAACAGGAGGCAGGTAATCAATCATGTCAAGAGGTTGATAGTAGTCCGGTGGCAAGTCATGTCATAACAAGGGGTCTTGCCAAGTGGTAACATGTCAAGTGCTAGATGATAACAAATCAGTTGTCAGGTGATATACATGTGTTAAAAGGTATCATGTAATGACAAGTAGTATAAACAGGAGACAGGCATTAGCATGTAGTAAAGCAGTAGCTGAGCACAATTAAACGGAGCTGAGCAAGCTGGGATACAGACAGCAAGCAGGATTTATCCCTGGAGCGTCTGGCAAGGTTACCGGGACAACTCGGCTTAAAGTGCGAGTAAGAAATCCGGCAACATCTCGCCTAGACGAATCTAGTGACAAAGCGCTGAACGCTGATCATGATGACCAGGCGAAGCCAAAGACCTGACGGTCCCAATCACTTCCCTTTCAGGACAGTGAGTGACCGGAGGCTGAACACCGAGAGACCTGCCGGCCCCAATCACCTCTCTTTCGAGACAGTGAGTGACCGGAGGCTGAACACCGAGAGACCTGCCGGCCCCAATCACCTCTCTTTCGAGACAGTGAGTGACCGGAGGCTGAACACCGAGAGACCTGCCGGCCCCAATCACCTCTCTTTCGAGACAGTGAGTGACCGGAGGCTGAACACCGAGAGACCTGCCGGCCCCAATCACCTCTCTTTCGAGACAGTGAGTGACCGGAGGCTGAACACCGAGAGACCTGCCGGCCCCAATCACCTCTCTTTCGAGACAGTGAGTGACCGGAGGCTGAACACCGAGAGACCTGCAGTGTTAGTACCACATGTTATAAAGCAGCAAGTACATCACAGGCATGGTATATGTACAGGAATGAAACTACCCTAGTACAAGCATTCGTCACAGAGCAATACATGTCCAGATACTGGCACTCGGCCATACACAAATACAGGGACTCAGCCCAATACATAATACGTGAAATGAAATACATATCGACCCGACGAAGCGGGGAAACCCAAATGGAGGCGAGAGCGAGAACACTCGCCTAAATCACCGGAAAGCCGAAAACTCTGAATCCATGGAACTCGCGCACGCGCTATAAATAATATATAATTATGAGGAGAGAGAAAGTGAAGAGGAGAGAGAAAGAGTGAGAGAGAGGAAGAGGGAGAAACTTAGAGAGAGAAAGAGACACAAGGAGACGCGGGTTATGCGAGTGAGAGACGGGGGTCGCAGACGCGGGAGTCGCGTCGCGGGAATAGCAGACGCGGGAATCACAGACGCAGGAATAGCAGACGCGGGGTTCGCGTCGCATAGATGCCTCAAACGCGAGATCTGCGTTCAAGTGCGGACACGAGGGAAACGCGGACGCGGACGTGGGTTCTGCGTCGCGTCAATACAGAAACGCGCGGAGCGCGTTAAGGAATATCCTAAACGCGGGGGTGAGATCCGCGTTAGGAAAGTCTTAGCGAGGAAAATCACTCGCCGACAAGATTCTTTGCTGCGCCCGACGAAGGGAAGTTCGGCCCCAATCCAAAAGGAGGGTACCGGCCCTAAGTCTTGCCAACGGAGAAGAACGCGGCCCCAATCCAAAAGGAGTGGCCGGCTCTTGAGTCTTGCCGACGGAGAAGAGCACGGCCCCAATCCAAAAGGAGTGGCCGGCCCTGATAAGAGTCATTTCCCAAATGGAGAAGACGAACAGGAAGAGGAACCAGGAAGAGAGGGACCCAGGAGAGAGAGTGAGAGAGTCCAAGAGAGAGAGATTAGGGAGAAGATAGAGAATTAGATGGGGAGATTTAGAGGGAGAGAAATTAGGAGTGAGAGAGAGAATCTTGAGAGAGAGAGAGAGAGAGCAGATGAGAGAGAGAGAGAGAGATGAGAGAGAGAGTAAGGAAATAGGAGAGAGAGAGAGGGAATGGGGGCCCCAGGAGAGAGAAAACAAGGGGGGCTGCTGCCCCCCTCTGGATCCGCACAGCACCCCCGGCTGGGGGTGCCCGGCCTGGCCGCCGGCCGGGCGGCGGCGCGGGCGGCGCCGGCCGCCGGCAGAGAAGGAGGGGGCGCCTGCCCCCTCCAACAGCACACAGGAGGGGGCTGTTGCCCCCTCCAGCAGGGAAAGAGGGGGGCTTTGCCCCCCTCCAGCAGAGAGAGAGAGAGAGGGGGAGCTTTGCTCCCCTCTCAGCCGAGCACAGGGGCCCAGGTGGGCCCCTGGCTGCCCGCGGCCGCCGGCTACCGCCGGCGGCGCCCCAGACCGGGGTGGCTCCGGCCACCCCAAGGAGAAATGGGGAAGGAGAGAGTTGGGTTGGTTTGGGTTTTGTGGTGGTGATGGATTTGGTGAACTTGTGGTTGATTGGAGGTGTGGTGGAGGAATTGGAGGTGATGGAAGGAGGAGGAGATGTAGGTGGTTGTGGTGGTGGAGTTTAGGTGGAGAAGATGGTGATGGAGGTGGTTGATTGTGGAGATGAAGAAGAAGAGGAAGGTGGAGGTGGTGATGGTTTTGAGGAGGATGGTGGAGTGGTGTTGTTGGTGATGGAGGAGGTGGAGCTTGGCCGGAGTTGGGAGGGGTCCTCGCCGGCGTCATGGCCGGAGCGCCGGCGGTGAGGTGTGATGGTGGTGGCCGGTTGGATCTCTTGGAGGAGAAGAAGAGGGAGAAGGAAAATGAGGTGAAGAGAAAAGGAAAGGAAAAAGAAATAGAAAAAGGAAAAGAGTAATGATGGGGATTGATTGATGAGAGAGGGAGGGATGGTGATGGGATGCGGCCCACGTGGAGGGGAGTGGGCTGCTGGGTCGTTGGGAGAAGGGAAAGAAAAGAGAAGAAAAGACAAGTTTGGAAGGAAATTAATAATATTATAATATAGTCGCGAAAATCGACTGTTCCAGAATCCTTCCGAAAAATCCTCAAAAATAGCAAATATTATTCTAAGATGTTTGGTGAAATCGGATTCGAAAAATATAATGTAGCTTTCAAAATAAAAATCCTGGAATCTTCCGGCGATACCGGTCGATACCGACACCGGTGGAATTTTCATAAATTCATAAAATCCTCAGAAAAAGAATGTAGCTAAAAAATATGATTCTAAGGAATAAAGCCTAAAGGACCATCATGAAATTCTAAACTGTTTGAGAATTAAAAATCCAGGAATCGGTCAGCGGCACTGGCCGACACCGGTTTTGAAGATTTTCAACTTAATCAAGGAAAATTCCAGAAAATCATAGAAAACCTAGAATATTGGAAAACGATGTTTAAAACTGAAATCGGTCAAATCGGATTACCAGAACATCCAAATCGAGTAATACTCTAGGATCGGGCCTTCGGTCCAGACTAGGGCTGACTCCGAGTCCACGAATCCAAATCCAAGACAAAACAATCATATAAGGAATTCATAATACAGAATAAATACAGGAAGTAAATCGAAAAAAATACGATCGAAAATCTGAATACGCAACTAAGTACGTATTCTGGGAACGGGGTATTACAATCCACCCACCTTACAAAAAATTGCGTCCTCGCAATTTCATTAAGGGGTAAATTGAATACGAAGGGAACAAAGGTGGAATTTATACCGATTAAGATATGAAGCACTAGAGGTAGGGCTCTCAAGCTGGCTGAATAATAATCACACTCTGCACTGCCGGCTGTATAAATCTTCGAATAATGCTGAATAATACTGCTGATGTCGTGGCTGTGCAATAAATGAGCCAGAATACCGAAGATAAAGAAAACCCTGAGCATAATAATAAAGAAGACCGATAATTAAGAATCCCGAATACCGACTGCTGTCTTCTGAAATATAGCCAGATCAAGATCGATCTGGAGAATACCAAGCTTCATAGAATTTGCCGAGAGATCCCATAATAGCTTCATGCAGAACCAGCCACTACCTTCCTAGTCTAGTCATATCTTAAAATAGTATAAGGCTTCATAAAACCAAAACATAAAACCAAAACAGGGAAAGGATAGGAGAGACTAGGAATCAAAGGAAAAGATAGTCAAGGAGGGATTTGAAATCAAAGGAAAGATAGTCAAGAAATAGATAACTCTGCACTTGCAGTTGAAATGTATAACCAGGACTCATGCATTCCAGTTGCAAATTCCTTTACCATTAATTTGCCATCTGGACGTACTGAGGAAGTAAGAGCCTAGGCTCTGATACCAACCTGTAACGCCCCGATCCCACGGGTACGGGGACGTCACTGCAACGTATATACGCAAGTCAGAAGTACCTTCACGTATATACGCTAAGCATCAGTACAGGCAAGAATCAGAGTACGGAAGCAAGTGGTGCATTATACATCCCAACAATGAGTACAATTACAGAGTCATCACCAGAGGTGATCTGATATTACAATAATATTACATCACCAGAATGGCGCAAATGCGAGAATACAAGGAGATGTACAAGAATGAATAGTACAAGGGCACTCACGAGTTTACAAAAAGGAAAACTCGAGAGGCACACAGGAGGCCTGGAAGGATAAGACTCTGGACGGTCTGCTGGAGATCCACGCTACCGCTGCGCCACTCTGATCAGCAACTGGGAGAATCCACACGCTCCAAGCTCCATGACCTGGACATGAGGATCCAGGGGAGTCAGATGAAACTCCCCAGGCGAGTGGTGGTACAAAAGCCAGATGGCGTGCTGAGATAAGTACAAGTGTATCGATAAAACCGAATCGTAATCATGCATTGAAAACCGTGTCGTGAGCAGAAGCATGTATGAGCAGGTAGATATGTAACAAGTGCTATCAGGCAGGAAGTACTCATGGTATGACAAGATAAGAGCAGGTAAGGTAGATAGGGCAACACCAGATATCTCCTAAACTAACATAAAACCGATAAAAACCGATAAAACCGAATACGAGCAAAACCGATCGCACAAGCTTAGGTCACGGCTCCATGAGACTAGTACATCGAAGGAATAATCCAAACAAGGAAACCCTCATCTATATACCTTTGTCTCATGTCACCGTAATCCGAGCGCGTACAACCCGAGTTACAAAACCACAGCACATTGTATATTCGTATTTTATTATAATTGGGGCCGCCTAAGTTCCAAGCTTCAGTATGTGTCCCATTCCACATACTTCCACCCACAACTTATATAGCCAGTTATTTGGAAACTGATAAAGTTCGATGAATCATGTTCCGGATGGGCCCCGTACATGCCCGGGACAACGGTTCAGGGGTATCCGGTGCTGAGCCGGAACGTACCGCTAGGTACCGGGACTTATGGACGCCCGAACAGGAATAGAGTATCGCAGATCCCATAGAAATAGGCCTAGGGCGTGTGCATACCCGGCAGGAATAATCAGGAGTAGGGGTGCCAGTACACCCCACGGAATCCCTGGTGGCCGCCAGGAGATCCCCAAATATTTGGCCACGCGTGACTCGATAGTGCCACCATGAACATGATTAATCAGGGCCCATCAGTTTCCCCCAAACCAGGTGCAAGTTGTTTATTGTAACTTACCAATATTAACAGATTACGGGAATAACTGGTCATGACAGGAAATGGCCCTACAGATTCAAGAGGTGGCCCCCACAGATTCAAGAGGTGGCCCCCACCGGGTACGGTGTGGCACTTTGTTCCATGTGGCACTTTGCTCTGAGGGGATGGATTCTAGAGGTGGCCCCCACAGATTCAAGAGGTGGCCCCCACCGAATATGGTGTGGCACTTTGCTCCGTGTGGCACTTAGTTCCATGCAGGATAACAGGTCAGGATTCCCGTAATGTGATAATCTCAAGTCAAGTATTAACATAACAGGTATAACAGGTATAACAGGAGGCAGGTAATCAATCATGTCAAGAGGTTGATAGTAGTCCGGTGGCAAGTCATGTCATAACAAGGGGTCTTGCCAAGTGGTAACATGTCAAGTGCTAGATGATAACAAATCAGTTGTCAGGTGATATACATGTGTTAAAAGGTATCATGTAATGACAAGTAGTATAAACAGGAGACAGGCATTAGCATGTAGTAAAGCAGTAGCTGAGCACAATTAAACGGAGCTGAGCAAGCTGGGATACAGACAGCAAGCAGGATTTATCCCTGGAGCGTCTGGCAAGGTTACCGGGACAACTCGGCTTAAAGTGCGAGTAAGAAATCCGGCAACATCTCGCCTAGACGAATCTAGTGACAAAGCGCTGAACGTTGATCATGATGACCAGGCGAAGCCAAAGACCTGACGGTCCCAATCACTTCCCTTTCGGGACAGTGAGTGACCGGAGGCTGAACACCGAGAGACCTGCCGGCCCCAATCACCTCTCTTTCGAGACAGTGAGTGACCGGAGGCTGAACACCGAGAGACCTGCCGGCCCCAATCACCTCTCTTTCGAGACAGTGAGTGACCGGAGGCTGAACACCGAGAGACCTGCCGGCCCCAATCACCTCTCTTTCGAGACAATGAGTGACCGGAGGATGAACACCGAGAGACCTGCCGGCCCCAATCACCTCTCTTTCGAGACAGTGAGTGACCGGAGGCTGAACACCGAGAGACCTGCCGGCCCCAATCACCTCTCTTTCGAGACAGTGAGTGACCGGAGGCTGAACACCGAGAGACCTGCAGTGTTAGTACCACATGTTATAAAGCAGCAAGTACATCACAGGCATGGTATATGTACAGGAATGAAACTACCCTAGTACAAGCATTCGTCACAGAGCAATACATGTCCAGATACTGGCACTCGGCCATACACAAATACAGGGACTCAGCCCAATACATAATACGTGAAATGAAATACATATCGACCCGACGAAGCGGGGAAACCCAAATGGAGGCGAGAGCGAGAACACTCGCCTAAATCACCGGAAAGCCGAAAACTCTGAATCCATGGAACTCGCGCACGCGCCATAAATAATATATAATTATGAGGAGAGAGAAAGTGAAGAGGAGAGAGAAAGAGTGAGAGAGAGGAAGAGGGAGAAACTTAGAGAGAGAAAGAGACACAAGGAGACGCGGGTTATGCGAGTGAGACGCGGGGGTCGCAGACGCGGGAGTCGCGTCGCGGGAATAGCAGACGCGGGAATCACAGACGCAGGAATAGCAGACGCGGGGTTCGCGTCGCATAGATGCCTCAAACGCGAGATCTGCGTTCAAGTGCGGACACGAGGGAAACGCGGACGCGGACGTGGGTTCTGCGTCGCGTCAATACAGAAACGCGCGGAGCGCGTTAAGGAATATCCTAAACGCGGGGGTGAGATCCGCGTTAGGAAAGTCTTAGCGAGGAAAATCACTCGCCGACAAGATTCTTTGCTGCGCCCGACGAAGGGAAGTTCGGCCCCAATCCAAAAGGAGGGTACCGGCCCTAAGTCTTGCCAACGGAGAAGAACGCGGCCCCAATCCAAAAGGAGTGGCCGGCTCTTGAGTCTTGCCGACGGAGAAGAGCACGGCCCCAATCCAAAAGGAGTGGCCGGCCCTGATAAGAGTCATTTCCCAAATGGAGAAGACGAACAGGAAGAGGAACCAGGAAGAGAGGGACCCAGGAGAGAGAGTGAGAGAGTCCAAGAGAGAGATTAGGGAGAAGATAGAGAATTAGATGGGGAGATTTAGAGGGAGAGAAATTAGGAGTGAGAGAGAGAATCTTGAGAGAGAGAGAGAGCAGATGAGAGAGAGAGAGAGATGAGAGAGAGAGAGTAAGGAAATAGGAGAGAGAGAGAGGGAATGGGGGCCCCAGGAGAGAGAAAACAAGGGGGGCTGCTGCCCCCCTCTGGATCCGCACAGCACCCCCGGCTGGGGGTGCCCGGCCTGGCCGCCGGCCGGGCGGCGGCGCCGGGCGGCGCCGGCCGCCGGCAGAGAAGGGGGGGGCGCCTGCCCCCTCCAACAGCACACAGGAGGGGGGCTGTTGCCC
This sequence comes from Agave tequilana, assembly GCA_038442645.1. Lineage (NCBI taxonomy): Eukaryota > Viridiplantae > Streptophyta > Magnoliopsida > Asparagales > Asparagaceae > Agave > Agave tequilana. The sequence continues at coordinate 198,555 of JAVJIF010008334.1, read as the reverse complement.
CCCTCCAGCAGGGAAAGAGGGGGGCTTTGCCCCCCTCCAGCAGAGAGAGAGAGAGAGGGGGAGCTTTGCTCCCCTCTCAGCCGAGCACAGGGGCCCAGGTGGGCCCCTGGCTGCCCGCGGCCCCCGGCCACCGCCGGCGGCGCCCCAGACCGGGGTGGCTCCGGCCACCCCAAGGAGAAATGGGGAAGGAGAGAGTTGGGTTGGTTTGGGTTTTGTGGTGGTGATGGATTTGGTGAACTTGTGGTTGATTGGAGGTGTGGTGGAGGAATTGGAGGTGATGGAAGGAGGAGGAGATGTAGGTGGTTGTGGTGGTGGAGTTTAGGTGGAGAAGATGGTGATGGAGGTGGTTGATTGTGGAGATGAAGAAGAAGAGGAAGGTGGAGGTGGTGATGGTTTTGAGGAGGATGGTGGAGTGGTGTTGTTGGTGATGGAGGAGGTGGAGCTTGGCCGGAGTTGGGAGGGGTCCTCGCCGCGTCATGGCCGGAGCGCCGGCGGTGAGGTGTGATGGTGGTGGCCGGTTGGATCTCTTGGAGGAGAAGAAGAGGGAGAAGGAAAATGAGGTGAAGAGAAAAGAAAAGGAAAAAGAAATAGAAAAAGGAAAAGAGTAATGATGGGGATTGATTGATGAGAGAGGGAGGGATGGTGATGGGATGCGCCCACGTGGAGGGGAGTGGGCTGCTGGGTCGTTGGGAGAAGGGAAAGAAAAGAGAAGAAAAGACAAGTTTGGAAGGAAATTAATAATATTATAATATAGTCGCGAAAATCGACTGTTCCAGAATCCTTCCGAAAAATCCTCAAAAATAGCAAATATTATTCTAAGATATTTGGTGAAATCGGATTCGAAAAATATAATGTAGTTTTCAAAATAAAAATCCTGGAATCTTCCGGCGATACCGGTCGATACCGACACCGGTGGAATTTTCATAAATTCATAAAATCCTCAGAAAAAGAATGTAGGTAAAAAATATGATTCTAAGGAATAAAGCCTAAAGGACCATCATGAAATTCTAAACTGTTTGAGAATTAAAAATCCAGGAATCGGTCAGCGGCACTGGCCGACACCGGTTTTGAAGATTTTCAACTTAATCAAGGAAAATTCCAGAAAATCATAGAAAACCTAGAATATTGGAAAACGATGTTTAAAACTGAAATCGGTCAATCGGATTACCAGAACATCCAAATCGAGTAATACTCTAGGATCGGGCCTTCGGTCCTGACTAGGGCTGACTCCGAGTCCACGAATCCAAATCCAAGACAAAACAATCATATAAGGAATTCATAATACAGAATAAATACAGGAAGTAAATCGAAAAAAATACGATCGAAAATCTGAATACGCAACTAAGTACGTATTCTGGGAACGGGGTATTACAGGCTATCTGCCTCTCCTCTTTCCCTTTGCCCTCTCCCTCACTCTCGCTCTCCCTCCTCCCCTCCCGCCCTTCTCTCTCCCTCTCATTATCGTCGTTAGTCGGTTTTCCACCGTCTGACAGTAGTATACTAGTATTATATTATCAAAACCGATCGGAGGAAGATTTTCTCTCGTGACTCATATAGAAACTTTGTCCGTCCATCCGTCTTCATCCGCGAGAGAGAGAGAAAGAGAGAGAGAGAGAGTCGACCCCCTTCTCCTCCTTCCTCTCTCAGATACCCCTCCCTTCTTCTTCTTTCTCCCCCTCCTCTTGACTGATTAATCAGTGATAACGGCGATACACTAGTATATTTTATTATATTTTATATTTTTAGTAAAAAAGAGAGACGAGGCAAGTATGCAGCCCAGCCAAGAAAGATTTGGTTTTGGTCGGAACATTAGTTTTCCGAGTCAGGGTTCGAATCCGAGTCCGAGTTGCGGCATGTATATATATAAGCTAGGGTCAATTCATTTCGTTTTTGCTTGTTCTGAGGGTTCGATTTTGTTCTCTCTCCTCCGTCTCTCTCGAAAGAGTTTTAGGGTTAGGGTTTTCTCGATCTTCGATCTGGCTATCATGGAGGAGGTGACTGAGGCTGTGAACAACCTCAGCATCAGCGATTCGCACAAGAAGAACCGCATCCAGGTCTCCAACACGAAGAAGCCCCTTTTCTTCTACGTTAATCTCGCCAAGGTTAGTCTCTTAAACCCTAACCCTAGACTTTTTCTGTCTGTTTCTAGCTCTTGTTGGTTAAAAGTTGGAATTTTCTGCGTTTTAAACTTATTTGGGTTCAGGGATCTGGTACTTAGATTGTGAGATTTGTTTGTGCAGAGATATATGCAGCAGCATAATGAAGTCGAGCTCTCTGCGCTCGGAATGGGTATTTTTTAAACTTTATTTGAGGATTACACACACACTATATCTATCTATCTATCTATCTATCTATATATATATTCTTATTAGTCCTGATAGTTAACTGTTATGAATTTAATAGCTTGCACACTCTTTATATTCCTCATGGAATCCGATTTGTTGAGTCTTATATTGCAGTTGATATTGTGGTTATTGTGAATATATTGCGATGAGGGATTTGCATTGGTTGATTATGTTAGGATATCGCGAACAAGCTAGTTAGTATCTTATATGCTAATTAGTATGAGATTTGCGTATAATTCTGTTGTGTGCATTTTGTTACCAAAAGTATAAATTGTCTTTTCTGTGTGACACTGACTTCTGGTTATAGAATTCAACACCTCAATATGTTCAATTGGGTAATTACTAATTATCTTTAAAAAAAATTTGGTTAAAGCAATAATTTTTTCCCATTATGCGAAAGGATTTGACACTGTGAAGTCCTTGATCGAAGCTAACCAGTTATTTCTAAGTTCAATGTGTAGATGACTTTATTATTTGCAGAACGTTTGGTCAATTTGGTGCTGCATAGCTATTGTCATAATTGTAGTACTATCACAAGTTAATGAGTACTGAATTGGTGTATATCTGATTTATTGGCAATAGCTCAGGCACCCCTGAATCACAGAACTTTGGTAGAGCATGAACATTAAAGTCAATTAATTTTGATTATTGCGTTGATAATTTTTTTTTGGTTCAAATCATGTTATTAATGTCTATCAAGGGCATTAGTGGCTACACTTTCTTTATATGGAGCTATGTTATTATCGACCTTATAAAAGTTATACCTTCTCTCTTGTAAGCTTATTTGAGTTTTGGCTTGCTAAGGGTCTTGGTGGTTGAGACAAGTTTCTTAAAAATGAGGTATAGCTATGGCTGAGGGTGTATAATAAGTATATGGTAAACGCCTATACCTTTGCTTTGCTCCTAAGATGCAAGCATGAAGAGGCTAAGCTGGAACCTGATGGATTTAGAGAAAGATACTATCTATTCATTGTTTGCCTTGAGGACATCAAATATGGTCTTTTGCCTGGAATATGGTATCGGAGTTTCTTTGTGGGTTGCTTAAGATCTTAACTAAGTGTTTTTTTTTATCATATCTAATCAGTTTTATGCATGATCTCGTTCTCTTGGAGGCAAGCCTGACCTTATTGGAACTTTGAGTTTTGAAATCTCAGATTTGTCCTTTTTATAGATTAAGTTGATTACACATCTACTATCACCCTCATGGGGTTGGGGGTTCATCTGCATAGTTCCTGGTGTAGAAAGCAAGCAGATATGCTCGCTCACGCCTAAATACTTGTTCATTTGGTTGGTAGGTATCAGCAAAGTTTGAGCTATCAATTTGAATTGGAATGTTGGGTAAAGGTGGAAATGTTGATGCTAGGATAGATAAGTACTCTAGCTAGGTTTGTAAAAAAGGATTATAGAAAGAGGAGTGCAAGCGGTTTTCCAAACTTTATTAAATGCCTCTTTAATTTGAGATTTTACTGGGATTGTTGATGGGAAAAGTGTTTGCTTTCTTTGATATTGTTGTTGTGTTGAGAAGAATACATTCATTTTCTCGACTATTATGTTTTTAGGTGATGGTTTGTGTGACTGCTAGTCTAAATGTCGAGATCTTCAGCTTTAATTAATATCTTGACCCCTAATCCATGCCCCCAGAGGCTTTCCTGGCTATGTGAAGGCATGAAGTATGATGAACTATAATGTGTGCCTTTTTTGAATGATTTTGTTTCTTCATTGTTTACATCTCAATTGCTCATGGCTGTGTGCCCGTTCGAAAGATTTTATTACTTCATTGTTTTACCTGACAAATATTTATGGCTGTTTTATTGGTTAATGCCCACACGGATGCTTTTCTATAATTGTGTGTTATCCTGAATATGTGTTTTGCATTATGTAGAAAAGGACTGTTATGTCTCTTCATAAATTTATTATTTTGCGTTTCTGGATAGTGGCATATTAATTGTTCAGTAGAACATTACTCATGGTTCTCTAATTTAATTCTATTCATACTGTATATCTCACTTCTTCTCCATTTGTTTATGATTAATGCTGGAGAATAACACGCAAGACATATTTCTTTTGTCATGGCACATGCATGGCATATCTGTGGTTTTAAATACATCTAAGTAGTTTGTATTTTATGCAAGCACAAAACACCAAATGGATATGGAATAGCCTGACGTTCTCCACAGACTTGGCTATATTAGAATCAAATTAGATGCCTAGCCTAGTTGTGACATTCTGAGAACAATCTATCTTTTTTTTGCTTGTATGAAGTTCAGGTAGAACAACAATTCATTGAATTTTTCAGGATTTACTCCATAAGTAATAGTAATATAACACTTAGTCTCCTTTTTTTTCATCTCATCAATTTTTTTAGGTATTAATTTATTCATTTAATACAATCTTTTGCTCTGTTCATCTTTTCCATTGCTAAGACATAGCTGCCATGTTGTGGGCCATTGGCTAATGATTTTTCTAAACCCATGACAAGGAATATTGAAATCTTTTTCTGAATCATCTCATTTACATTTGTTCCGAAACTTGGGTTCCTATACTCTTTTATCTAGTTCAAAAACCTTATTTCATGAATTAGCAACCTTTTTCTTCCTGGAATTTCTGAACTTTCTTATATTTCAATGATTAACTGAGTTGGTGAAAAAAATTGGAATCTTCTTTCCTTGCCATTCTCTCTTCAAGACATGAAAGGCTAGTTAAGTGATTGGAAGAGGACCTGATATTTGGGGATTATGTTACTTGAATAGAAAAACTACAAAGTTATATCATTTGTGTTCGTCTGTTGCCTGCCATCTTGGATTCTACCCTTTACCAAACCAAGATCTTTGCAAACAGTGTGGTCAGTTTATTCTCTTGTCAGCGATACCGAGCTTCAGTCTGTTCCTGCTCTACGGGAACTAGGAAGCATACAATATTATGTTCTGTGACACTTTGGCTCCTCAAGATTGACATGAATTTATGTTGTGGGCCAATCCAGTTCTTTGTCGAGTCATTTCATGCTGCACTTCATACTTGCATGATACTGTCTCAGACTGGTGGTGCCATTGAGAGTTTGAATATCTAATATAAGTGTCAAGAGTGCATATTTTTAACTGTATCATTGTCCATTTTGTTCTTATTGAAGATGCCAAACGGGACTGCAAATGGATTCGGTGTCTTGCTTTTATAAAACAATTTTTGATTTGAATTTTCAGTTCTTGATGTACCCTATTATTCATTTAAGTTATTTCAAAACAGAAACTGAATTAAATGTGTATCAAGCACTATGGGTTTGCACAATGATTTTTTTCTGTATAACAGTTGATTTGTCAGCAGAGCTAAGTTTTTGCTTCTATTCCTTGCTACTAGTGAGAGGATCTGGATTTGTGATATTCAACCTCCAACTATTCCTGTTTAAGATAGCCCTGTGCACTATAGAGCATTTTTTAGGCGTAGGCACCATATAAATGGCATCCCAGTTCATTTGTGGTATTTGGATTAATGAAAATCAAAGAATAATTTACACATGGATTTCTATAATTATAAGAGTAGATCCAGTGAATGCTCATCAAATTATGAATGCTTCCATTTTGAAAGCTGAGGTGCTTTAGATTTTCTCTCTTTTTGGCTTCTTTTACAAGGTATTACACAGCTTCATGCCCCTTCTCCTGGAATTCAATTTGACTGAATGATGAATAATAGTACAACTAATAGTTCCTGTCCAAGTGTGCAGAGCCTTTCTAGAACGTCTCAGTTTCTACTGCATACTTGTGCTTAAATAGTATGCACAGTATGTTTTTTTGTTAGTAGGTGCTCGTGATGAAAGTGTTTTTTCTTTCTTTATGCTATCCCCTCGTTTGTTTGCTTCCCGTTATCTTTCATTAAATTATGCATTATGCTCAAATTCTTTTTAAATATCTGTAATCTAATAGTTTGCTTGTGCTTTAATGCTAAGTTTTGATGCTTTGCTCGACAAGCTTATGTAAACTATTCTTCTTCCTCTGTGCGAATTTCTTCAAATTTTGAGTCTGATTTTTGTCTGCTTTACTTATATAACTCTTGCAACGTTCATGATTTCTGGTCTTTGTTATTACTTTTCAGCCATTGCAACTGTTGTTACCATTGCGGAGATTCTAAAAAATAATGGTCTTGCTGTCGAGAAAAGTGAGATTCTCCCCTTCATATGCACTTGTACCTTTTTTGTAACAACTTTGACTCACCGTTTCCTTGTTCCGGGTTCTGTTTAAGTTATTTGTCTGTTAAATTTCATGTGCAGAGATCATGACATCCACGGTTGATATGAGAGATGAATTGAGGGGGAGACCCATCCAAAAGGCAAAGGTGAGATGGAATTGCATGTTACATAACTAGTTGGTATTGGTATTTTATGTTGTGCTCGCTAACATGAGTCTTCCTGTTTATGTTCAGATTGAGATATTGCTTGGTAAGACCGAGAACTTTGACGAGCTGATGGCAGCTGCTGCAGAGGAGAGGGATGCGGCAGATGGCGAGGAGCAGGGCTGAAGGCGCGGAAGTCTCAGTCTTTATTCTGTTTTATTTTCTTTCTCCAGTTTAGCGTCTGTTTGGCTGCGACTGAGATGTTCTTTGGCTGTGAACTGACTTGTCAGCATGTTTTCTTTTAATCTTGTGATATAAATTTGTCTGCCATTTGTAGTTTACAGTATTTATATTTTACAAGTTTTTGATCTTGAGGTTCCTTTATGTCATTCTGTGGTTTTTGATCTTGAGGTTCTTGTATATTGTTCTCTTGCAGCAAATTTTTGGATCCAAATTTGGGGAATATTGACAACTGTCTTGAAATTCAAGGAGAATTTTGGGTTTCAGAGAAGTTGAATTGGACATGGGTTAGTTTGAGATAGGTGGCTAGAAGAGATGAGAAAGAGAATTATCAATGCAAGTTTGATAGGTTCAGTTCCATTTGTGTACATTTTCTGAATTTTTTTGAAACTTTCCACAATATTTTCAGGATCTATTTCTTGTTCAGTAACAAATTCACAAGGTTTGGGACACATACTTTACAATTGCAGCATTCTTGTTTAGGATTATATTTTTTTCTGTTTTTTCTTTAACTTTTTAAGGAATGTTTAGGATTATGGGTGGAGAATTTATTGTCTTTTGGACTTAAGAGTCCATATTCGAATGTTATTATATATTGTGTGGAAAATTTATTGGATTGGGACTTTAGATTCCATAGTAAATTATTATTAGACTCTACTTTTTCAATTTCAAAAAATTGCATTATCAGCTAATTAACAAAGATTCACCTAGAATCGAATTCTAGCTAGCATCACCATATTTTTTTAGAACAGTAGGATAAATCAGTGTAATGGACAATATACTGTCTCTTTCAAGTATGAAAATAAAATAATCCATATACTAAAAAGCAATCTATAGAAGAGTTCATGTTTATTACATTTAATAAGCATAACAAAATGGCTTTTACATAAATTTTGCGTGACTACATTGCCATAAAAACGAAAGAGAATCACAAAGGAGAACGAAATAATTTATAGATATGATAGTTGAAAATTATGGAAATTTTTTGAAATGATGGAGGAAACTGAATAATGTCGCTTTAATATATCAAACTCCAATTGCCTTTGTATAAATGATGAAATAGTACTCTCTTAAGCTCTTGACTCCCCGGGTCGTTGCTGAAGACGTTAAGATTGCTGATCGTCTCTTTTTTCACAATATTCAACATCTAAGAATGAACCGAAGAACGGGAACAGTAAAAAAAGTAAAGACTAAATAAAACACAACAGACTTAGCTATTACGGAGAATTTAATGAGTTGGCATGATCCTTGTTTAGAATTTAAAAAAACTTGTAAAATTGAAAATATGTTCATTATGAAAGATCTATATGATTTTTAGAAAGTATTTATTCAAAATTTGTTGATTTTGAAAGATGAGGGGGAAAAGTATATATTAATTTCTGTTTAATAAAATTAGTTTGCTTTGTTAATTTTTATTATTACTTTAATATTTATATTTAATTTTCACCTGTATATTAGCATATTATGTTAGAAACTAAGTTAAATTTTCATAAACTAAAAATAATAATTATTTATAATATATATTATAATGATTAGTAATGGTTAAAAAATAGTTATCCAAAAATTTAATTATGAAATGTTAATAATATTTCTCATGACAAATTATTTACTAAATCAGCAATAACAAGTTTGTTTTAGCAAACTTAGATATTTATTAATAAAATAATAAATAGTTCAACAGACCAAAAAGTCAAAATTTTCAGTCTCCGTTTAAATTGTCTAAAATCCTAATAAATCAAAACTATGAAATCTAGTGTTGTACTATGAGATATTACTTTTCTAATCAAATATAGAAATTTAATTCAGTCCCACTCACAAAAAAACAGTCCAAAATCAAATTTGTGGGCTTTTTGAGTTTTTGGGCTACAATTTGGAATAGGGCACCGGACTCTCTCTCTTACTAATTAATTCCACAGCTTCACCTCTCCCATCTCCATTATTCTCCACTTCTGCTCCGGCGACGCCGGCGTCGATTCCGGCCGCCTCAGACCTGGCGGCGGTAACCGCCACAGAAAGGTAAAATTTTGATTTTTTTGTTTGATTTTCAAATTGAAATTATGTTGGTAGAAGGAATAACTTGTTATAGTAATTTGTTTTGTGGCAAAACAAGAATATGACGACAAATTTGTGAGATTTAATTTGTTAATAATAATAATTTTCATATAATTTGTCTTATAGAATCACTTTTTGTGGAGAATTCCTATTCAAGCATCATTGTTGCTCTCACACAGGGCAAAATGTAGCACTTGGTACATTACATGAAGGTAGTAATAGTTAAGTCTTGGTTGTTTGATTGCTGCTAGTTTTCGGTCCAGATGATGAGTTTCTGGCCATTCTTCTCCGCGATTCCTTCCAAGGGTTTCTCAAGCCCACACGTTAAGTAAACGTTTTAGCATTATATGTTCATTCTGACTGATTACTTTTTTCTTTTAAAGCATCTGTTTATAACATATCAATGCACTTATAATGTCGGCCAATTCATCATGATTAAAATTTTATCTATTTTTTTCTACCAACTTCAGGTTGTATCATTTTCCAGCGGATGTTGTCTTTTAGGTGTTAGTCTTAAGAGGCGTTGCCCTATAGTTTTGGCATTTAGATATTTTCGGAAAGTATTGCAAATAGTAACATGTTCCATGAGCTTCGAAGAACTTTTCAAGTTGCTGTTGCCGCCACTGGTAAATGGGTATAGGGAAGGATGGGAAGTTGCCGTGGAGGCTGCCATCTGACCTCAAGTTTTTTAAGGAGCTTATGATGACTACATCAGAACCCTTCAAAAAGAACGCTGTGATAATAGGTAGAAAATTTGGGAGAGCATTCCTGATCGGAACAGACCTTTGCCTCGCCGCCTGAATGTTGTGCTGACTCGTTCCGGAAGTTTTTATATCGCAGCAGCAGAGAATGTTGTTATCTGTGAGAGCATGAATTCTGCCTTAGACCTTCTGGCTGCGTCCCCTTATTGCTTTACAACTGAGAAAGTGATTGTTATAGGAGTGGTCAGATATTAAGGTGAGTTCACGGTTGGCCCATGTGAGAATTATTCACAATTTTCTTTGATGTAAAGTGCTTATGAGTCTTGATTGCAGGGAAGCTCTGAATGCACCTGGATGTGATGCCGTTCATTTCACAGATATAGAGACAAGTTTTTATTGTGACACTTTCATCCCTCCAAGGCTCCAATCGACTTGACTGTTTTTCAGCCATGGTATTTGTCCTTCTCGTTGGTAGAGAACAACATTAGATATTCTTTCACGACATATGTGCGTGTTCAAAGTTCTATATCCAACCTTCATTCTCTACAAAATGGTGAAACGACTGATACTAATTCTCGCGTGGACAGGTTTGAAATTGAGCGCTTCCATTTCTTTCAAAAATGATATTTGAAAGACATGGAGGAATACACATATCTTGGACTTGTCAAAGATATTATAGCAAACGGTGCTGAAAAGAATGACAGGACTGGGAGTGGACACTCTCAAAGTTTTGTTGTCAGGTGTATACCAGTCTGGTGAATGTTTCATTTTCATTACATGCCAATAACTTGTTTTGACTTGCCGAATATCTTATTCTTGTTCATATGCCCTTCAGATGTGGTTCAATTTGAGAAGATCTTTTCCTCTACTCACAACCAAGGTAGTACCTATCATTGAGAAACCTAGCTCCATCTAAATGAATACAAATTGAGCACATTATAATTGGTATATTATGGACATGTTAACTCATTTTATTTCTTGTGTTATGCTGTCTTTCTTGTTGGTTTGAACATTTAGTTAAGCATTATGATAGTAATTAAGATTTCGAAACAATCCCCAAATGGGAGGATTTTGCAGTTTACTACTGATCTGTGAAATATTTGAAAATTTTTAAGTATTGTATCTGTGAAAGATTGGAAAGATACGCAATTCTGGTTATTGGATGTTTGTTCATATGAAAATGTTGCAACATCTTTCATCTATTCTTTACCTTCAGTAAAAAATACATTGAGCTGTAAATAAGGCTTTAGCCATTGAACCAATATCTTGTCAAATCATTGTCTTTGTTTAGTAGATCTTTCCCCTTTTTCTATGTTTTCCACCTTCATTGAAGCTTCTGTATTGTCTTATTCTCCATAAGCTGCCTGTCTCACCACCATCTTGTCAATTAATTGTTTTGGTCATAGAGGATTTGATGTTGGTTCTGTTGTGTTTTGTTTGACACCATCAAACTTTTCTTTTTTTCTCATCATGTTATGTTTGGTCAGAATAAGGAGTCTCTTTTTGCTGTTCTTTTGTCTCCAACTAGCTGTGAGTACTAACTTGTTATTGGTCTGATAGAGAGTATTTTGGCGAGGTGTTTGTTGAAGAACTCTTGTGGTTCATCAGTGGTTCTACCAATGCAAACATACAAGTACTTCATCACTAAAAAGGATACTCTCTGTCATATATATATATATATATATATATATATATATATATATATATATATATATATATATATATATATATATATATAGGAAATTTTCAAATGAGAAACTTTCTCATAATAAGCTTCGTGAGAAAACTATATAAGAGAGATTTTATGGATGATCTGAACCATTCATCATGATCTACATACTCTAATTAGACTACCAATAAAAAATCACGCGATTCCAACTTTTTTTACCGATGCATCAAGTGACATCTTTATTCTACGGTGAATATAACATATGTTTTGTAACCACTTGTTGTATGGGTAAAAAAGCTCGGACTCGCGTGATTTTTAATTGATAGTCTAAATAAAGTATATAAATCAAGATGAACGGTTTGGATCATCCACATAAAAGCTCCTATATAGTTTTCTCACGGTCTTCGTGTGAGAAAGTTTCTCACACGAAGACTACTATATATATATATATATATATATATATATATATATATATATATATATATATAAAAAGCTTTGTGACATGATTTCAGACAATTCCTATTTTTATTAGTTGCATATACTTGGATAGAACCTGTCTTCTTCTTTGACCTGCAAGGCTTGTGAACAACCTAATTCTGTTCTTTTCGTTTCATTTGCTTCTTGTAACAGGTCCTACAGGAAAAGGGTATACATATATGGGATGGGAATATGCATCAAGAGAGTATCTTGACACGTCTGCATTGTGCCATACAGTCTTCCCTGGTTTTCAATAATCCCAGCTTTTAGATGCTTTCAGTTGCAAGTGTAACTCATTTATACTACTTCTTCTAGTGTTGGTTTAACTCATAGGGAAGCAGGAGACCTGGGGCCAGTATATGGGTGCTGAGTAAGTTGACTTACCAATTCTTTTGTACCTCTGGAAATTGCTGTTGCTTGGCTATCAGTCTTTCCACACAAGGAAGTCTCTTAAGTAAGACCATGTATTCAACAGATACACTGACATGCATGCGGATTACTCTAGGAAAGGATTTGATCAGCTATTGGATGTAGTTGATAAACTAAAGAATAATCCTGATGATCGACGCATAATCCTTTCAGCTTGGAATCCTTTGGATCTTAAACAAATGGCTCTTCCTCCTTGTCACATGTTTGCACAGGTTAGTAACCATTTGTAACTGTTTGTAAACTGAAATTTTGTGGAGCTCTAATCAGTTACTCTGTAACAGTATAAGCCTTAGTTTTCCTTTGTTTATGTCTTTACGGCTTTCAGTGTTTGTAAGCCTTTGATGGAGGCCTTGTTTATGATGGTTTCAAGTTTCAACATTTGCAAGTATAAGTTCTCTTTTTTTTTTTCCTTTTCCTTTGCCTCACTCATGGGGCTATTTTGGGGCAGTGGCAGCAGGATGCGTTTGGATGATGTTCGAGAATACCTCCTAGGAGGCACGGACACGGACATGGACACAACATAATAAAATCCTTTAAAAGTAGGAGACAAGGACATGGTGATATGACAGTCCACGTGTGTGTGCATGCATCTATGTATAATGCACATCAAACTTTTAGCGATGAAGGCATGTTTTATTCAGAAATAAAAAGAGAAACAAAGTAAAATGTCAATGATTTATTTATAGCTTCTAATCAGGTAATTAAATCAAACAATTAGATAAATTCAAACCTAATACCTCACTTAGTACAAGTCTATGAAGTCTATCACATATTTGTGAGGTGTTTAGATTTTGTTAACATAATTTTCTTTCATCTGAAAAAACTCTTTATATATTTTTTTAAGCAACACATAGCTCTATGGTATCCGACAGACGATCTTTAGAATATTTTAGAAGCCGACACGGCTCCGACACAATTATCTGAATCTTGAAATCTGACACAGACTATGTGATATCTAATGATGCAGTCAGAAAAGTATACCCCAGGTAGTGTCTAGAAGGAGAGGCAGTGAGAGCTGGTCTAACATATGAACCAAGACAATTTGATTGAATATAATTGGAAGATATCTCCTATATTCTGATACTTCCAGCATCAACAGATGAAGCATGAATCAATAAGCAAAAGTTATATTCAGTAACAGTGAACAAATATATTGTTTCAGTCAGTAAATAAAATAGTTAAGTCATATGGAAGGGATCCTTTTGAAAGTACACCTAGAGGGGGGGTGAATAGGTGTAAGGCTAATCTAATGACAAATGATGCGGAATTAAAAACAAATTGTAACACACTTGGTGTAACCAAATAGTGTAACCGAATTCCCGGTGAAGGGTTCTGGACTATCTCCTCTAAATTCCTCTAAATAAGAGTTGAGGTGCTATGTAAAGCTCTCTTAGTTCAACACAAGTGAGGCACACAAACAATACCAAACATATATGTATGATATAAACAATATGAAATAATGCAAGGCACAATATAAGAGAGAGAGTTTAGAGATAGTGGATCAATCGCAAAGACAAAGATATGTTTCGAGTTCGAGCCACTGCTCTACGTCCCCGCCTTCACACAAAAAGATTTTCACTATATCGTCCACACAGGACTTCCCACACAGGGAACCTCCACTGAGGATTTGGGTAATACAATATAGGAGTACACAACTCCTCTCTCCAACAAATACAACCTCTTCACAAGAGGCAAGGCACGACAACAATCACCTCTACACTTAGAGGGATAGGCACTTAGCCAAACAATAATCAACCTCTCAATAGAGGGATAAGGCTCAAAGCCAAACAACAATCACAATTACCTCTACACTTAGAGGGATACCAACAAACTCAAACACTCCTCCACAATCACCTCTCACTAGAGGGATACCAACCAAACCAAACTCCTTCACAATCATCTCTACACAAGAGGGATACCCACAACTCAAAGCAAGTGATTTACAACACTTGTTGGTCTCAACAAACTACAAACCAATTTTCTCACCAAAAACAAGATCCTAATAGATAAGATAGATAGATAGCTCAAGTGTGAGAAAATAAAGTGTTTGGAACAAAGAAAAACACTTGAAAAAAATCTCCAAATAGATATTGAAATCAAGATCAAAAACTAATTCCCAAAAGACTCTTTTCTTTGAATTTTCCAACACTTTAAAAACAAATAAAAATAAATCTTTTAGCCATAAAAACTCTTGCTGAAAAATACTTGAAAGATAGGAATTTTTCTCTTCTAAAAACTTGTCTAAAACAACTCAAGAGAAGGCATATTTATAGCCTTTAAAAATTCTGCCCCGTTGGCAGTCTGGAAAGGGCAGAAATGTCCTTCCGGTCGACCGCCCGGTTGACCGGCCAACGGTCATTTTTATTACCGTAGTGCCTCCGATCGACCGCCCGGTCGATCAGGCCAAAGCCAACGGTCGATCGCCCGGTCGACTGGCCTCCACCCGAGAGGGGGTGCTTTCAGTCGGTCGACTGTGCGGTCGACCGGCCGAAGTGGCTGGCCATATGCACGTCCTCGTGAACATCGATCGACCGTGACGATCGACCGACCACTGGTCCGGTCGACCGTCCAGTCGACCGCCAGCAGAGTCTGGCAGGGTTTTTAAGGGATTGAAAACTTGTCTTTTTATCTTCAAATAAATCTCATAAAATCACATAAATTTCACAAAAATAAGTTCTTATTAGATTTTTAAAATACAAATATGTTTGACTAAAATTCAACACATATTACAAACTATTTGAACCATTTTTGTGATATTGAAATTTGGCCTTTAAACGAAAATCGTATTTTCTAAAAACTTAACTTTGAAATGGAAAACCATTTTCTCCAAAACTTGTCTAGAAACAAAAACATGATATTGAAATAACTTTGAAGCATCTTGTATATGGATAGAATCCAATATACATAAAAGATATTATATCTATGTTTTTGACATGAAATTTTTGTTTAAATACAAAACTCCAACTCATGAAATAGACTATCAAAGTAAGTTTTTCTAAATAGATGAAGCATAGATGTATATAGATCAAATCTAATATACATTAAACCATATAAACTTGTTTTGATTCTATCTATTTATGAAAACTATATATATATATATATATATATATATATATATATATATATATATATATATATATATATATGAAAAATCGAAACCGGTTAAACTGAAAACCAAAACCAATAAACTTTAAACTTGTGTGTGTATGTGAACTTGAGCATATCAACACTATCTAATCTTTACACAAGATCTAAACACAATCTCAAACTAAATAAACCGAGGTCTTCTTGTAGAACTCCTTCTCCATATCGGCTCGATCGAAACGCGATCCAACGAGGTTGACTCCAACTGAGTACTAGATGCGATCTTGACGCTCGAACTCTTGAATCAACATGTGAAAGCTCCAAACTCCTTTGTTGAAGCTAATAACCTACTAATATCTTGATCAATATCTGGAACTAAATATCACAAGATTATTAGTAAACTACAACTACATGAGTTAATCATCATCAAAACTAGAGTGATGGGCCTCTGGGCCAACAATCTCTCCTTTTTTGATGATGACAAAACTCATGGAGTTATGTACGCATGGATTAAAGTTAAGCTTCATAGCAGTGAACGAAAACTCGGCCGAGTCGGATACGACTCGGCCGAGTCGTATCCGACTCGGCGCCCTCCGGTATGACTCGGAGGGCCGAGTCAACAGAAGATCGGCGAGTCGACCCGACTCGGGTCCGACTCGGACCTGACTCGGGTCCGAGTCGGCGCCCGTGACTCCCCCATTAAAACGCGCTGAGGGAGAGAGAGAGATCAGATCTGATCTCTCTCTCTCTCAGTCGCGCTCGCCGTCCCCCCCCCCGCGACGCCCTCCCCGTCCCCCCGCGTCGCCGTCGCCGTCCGTCTGCAGGTAATTCTCCCTCTCCCCTCTCCCTCTCAGTCTCTCTCTCTCTCCCTCTCTCTGTGCCTCTCTCTCCCTCTCTTTCTCTGTCTCTCTCCCCCGCAGCGGCGCCGGCGCAGCGACTCTCTCTCTCTCCCCGCAGCGACTCTCTCTCCCGGCTCTCTCTCTCTGTATCTCTCTCTCTCTCCGCAGCGACTCTCTCTGTCTCTCTCTCTCTGTCGGACTCTCTCTCTCTCTCACTCCCTCTCTCACTCCCTCTCTCTCCCTCTGTATCTCTCTCTGTCTCTCTCTCACTTCCTCTGTATCTTTCTCTCACTCTGTATCTCTCTCTCTCTCTCTCTCTCCCTCTCACTCTGTATCTCCCTCTCTCTCTCCTTCTGTATCTCTCTCTCTGTCGAACTCTCACTCTCTCCCTCTGTATCTCTCTCACTCTGTATCTCCCTCTCTCTCTCTCCCTCTGTATCTCTCTCTCTCTCTGTCTCTCTCTCACTCCCTCTGTATCTCTCTCTCTGTCTCTCTCTCTCTGTCGGACTCTCTCTCTCTCCCTCTGTATCTCTATCTCACTCTGTATCTCTCTCTCTCTCCCTCTGTATCTCTCTCTCTGTCTCTCTCTCACTCCCTCTGTATCTCTCTCTCTCTCTGTCTCTCTCTCCCCCTTTCCCTCTCTGTCTCTCTCTCTCTGTCCCCCCTCTCTCTCTCCGTCTCTCTCTCTCCTCCACTGTGTTTCCCTCTCTCTCTTCTCTGTCTCTGTCTCTCTCCCTCTCTCTGTTCCTCTCTCTCTCTAATTAATTTGCATTTAATATAATTTAATTTAGTTTAGTTTAGGTAAAGTTAATTTAACTTAATTTAGGTTAATTTAATCTAATAAAGTTTTGTAATTAAGTTAGGTAATTTAATAATTTTATTGAAGTTAGGTAATTAAGTTAGTGTAGGTTAATCTAGTATATGCATGTATTTTGATATTTTTCTACCGACGACGCTTGTATTTATACTTTCACGTTATGTTTTAAGTGTTAGGTGATATGTTTTGAATATGTGATGCATGAATTTGGATGTTTACATTTTTTTATGATTTGTCATGATTTTTTCATAATTTTTTTGACGTTCTATGTAGCGTTTTGCGCGTATCGCCCGAGTCCGATCCGAGTCGCCGAGACCGATCCGTCTCGGTGCCGGCCGAGTCGGCGGCCGAGACCGAGACTTTGAATCATGCTTCATAGAAGCTCCCCCTTAACTCATGCATAACCATAAACAATAAAGATATTCAATGTATGCATGAAACAAATAACACATATTAACATATATATTCTGATACCAATTGAAAACAAAACATATATGCTCTCATACCAATTGAACAAAAAATAAACATGCATTTAAATGACATAAACATGCATATATAAAACTTTCAAAATTCTTTTCTCCCTTTTGTGTATAAAACAAGGAAATCATGCATAAACATGCATATATAAAACTCCAAATTTCTCTCCCCTTTTTGTCAAATCATCAACAAAGGGGCATAAATAAACTCAAAAATTATTTCTCACTTTTTGTCAAATCAAACAAGAAGGATGTATATGCGATATACATTCATGAAGAGGAGAGACGTAAAGTTAACTCCCCCTGCATGCATGCATTATATGGAAAAAAAGATGACTAAACTCTAATCACATAACGCATAATATACAATGTATAAAAGGAGATGTGAAGCTCCCTCTACACACGTGTACTACATACCAAAAAAAGGTCAATTCCTTCAATATGAAATACACTCAACATGAATTTATATAAAGAGAAGATGTTAAGCTTCCTTGCATATAAACAATACAAATCAAAGCATTATGATACCAATTGAAAAATATATAAATTGAAAGTAAACTAAACATTTTTACGATACCAATTGAAAGGAAACAAATTTTTTTTAAGATACCATAAGATATCAATTGAAAATATCTTGATATCAATTGAAAGTGTCTTGTAAAACTTTGATACTAATAGAAAATGAAACATTGTATGTTTTGATACCATTGAAATATATATTGGAAATCTTGATACCAAATGAAGGTAACAACCAATTTAAAGTAAAAACTAAATTGTTTTAGGTAAACATAACTCATATCAATATAGATACCAATTTAAAATGAAACATGACACCAATATTGAAAATGTTAGCATATATCAAAATAAAGTATTTTTCATCATAAAGAATGGGAGTAAAATATCAATTGAAAATAAAATCGATTGAAAGATACCAATTGAAAGATAAAACATGAATTTTCTCCCCCTTTATGAAATGCCAATAAAAATAATACATAAGTTTGTATAAGATACTATTTGAAAAATAATTGACATTAAAGAGTTAATCAAGCTTAGCATAAACATAGTTTGTACTTTAAGATATGAAGATAAGTAAGCACAATCAAAACACATATATATGTATAAAAATATAAATACCAATCGAACTATTTGAAGTTTGAAGCATACATATATAGAAAACAAAATATGAGTATACAAAAAAAATTATCAATTGTGATACCAATTAAAAATATAATGAGGATCAAATGTATAACTCATAAATACCTCCCTTTCATGCACATGTTAAAAGATTTTTAATTTGGCTCACAAGGCATGGTCGCCCATCCGCCGCCCTTGGGTTGTAGGGGTATTCAAAATAAGTTTAAAAATAATTTAACAAGTTTGCAAATCACTACCAATTGAAGAATAAAGACTAGTTTTATGATAATTTTGAAAACTAGTACGAAATCCTTCAAGTAAGGAATAAAATATGAATTTATTCCATGAAAAATATGTAAATCACACGATCATTGACACTCAAAGTCTATAAAGCATATATAAAGCTCATGAAAATAAAAATCATGAGTAAATAAGAATAATGTGAATGTAAGAATTATGTAATCAACGAAATCATAGGAATAAACAATTTAGCTCAATATGAAATTCCTTTATAAACATGAAAAACATGAAAATTTAATTTTCACCAAATAATTCAAACTTCAAGGCATATATATGTTATGTCTAAACTAGAAGTATACATACATATCCAAACACAATTGAGTCCATAAAGAAATTTTGCATTAAACGCAATGACTCAATGGTATACATGTATATCCAATAGTTTTAGACAAATTAACATATACATGAAGCTAAACACATATCTATGAAAAACATGTCCAAAAATAGGGAATACAAGTTGAAATGCGAGAATCATCAAAACTAGGCTATACTAGTACATCTAATGGGTACAAATGAGCAATTAAGCATAAACATACAAAAATCAAATGTGGCTCATTAGTTGTACAAGTATCTACACAAGTTTTAATGAAAACTACATCTAAACATGTAATCATAACATGAAGTGCAAAGAATCATAAACATAAACCAATATGATCATTAAGTAAATGCACATATCTTAGAGCTACGATATACACAATAGCTAAACTAAAGCGAGAACACAAAATATGAATCCATATGAATATGTGCGTATCTCAATTACTATACATGTATGCCATAAGTCTAAATATCGTGCATATAACATAATGAGCATTAAAACATGACATTCTAAAAATCAATAATTTAAAAGCATGTAAGCAAATAAGGAGTTAGAGATAGTTACCAAAATCATTAGGGCTAATCTCTAGATCTCCAAACCATGGTGGTCCTCCCACTAATCTTCCCTTGAAAGTGATACATCTAAAATTATCACCGTTTACCTCGGAACGCATTCACCTCAAGGCACCAACACCTCTCACGTCATGTGAGAGCCCACACCTACATCAAAAATAGGAGTGGATTTTGGTACCCCACTTTATTGGGTCCATGGGAGTTGGCACCTTTTCTAATCTAAACAAATTTACCTGCAAAATTTACATTATGTACTCTATCATAACAAAATTTTACAAGGTGACCCTTACGTCCACAATATGTACAAGTGTACACATGAGCATACTTGGAATCATGTGTGTGAGCATGATGAGCATGTGTATGTCGTGTATGGTGTGCATGCATGTGAGGAGCATGTTTCTTGCGAAACATGGATTCTAACCGTGTGTGGTTCATGGCACATTGGCTCCACTTCTTTAAAGCACATATATCATTTTCGATAATAGAAGAAGAGGTGGAGCATGCAATTTGTATTCTAGAAGATCAAACATGACAAACATGAGTATCTAAATTATTTTTCAAGGAAATGTTTTCATTAGAAATCAAATCCAATTCTTTTGAAATAGAAGCAATTTTGTTTTTCAAAGATTGGTTTTCTTTTACAACAAAATCAAGTTTTGAAGATAGAACCTCATTTTTCTTCAAAACTTCATCACAATTATTTTTACTTTTTAAGATTTCATTTTCTTTTAGGGCAAGGTCAAGTTTGGATTTCAATGAGTCCCTTTCAATTGAAATCTCATCCCTCTCTTGCAAACAATATCAAGTTTCGAAAACAAATCCTTATTCTCTTCTTTTATTTTAAGAGTTTTCTTTTTCAAGAGTTAGTATTTTTGTAATAGGTTTTCACAAATAAGAAATAGTTCTTCATTTAGTGCATCGGCATCAACATAATCATCACTACAAGAAGAACTAATACAATTATCTAGATGGGTGTCCGAGTTTACCTCAAGGGAGTCATTCCCTTGGACCATGTAGTAATGTTGGTTGGACTCATCTCCACTAGATTCCTCCTCCACATATTTCGGCGCTTGAAACTTTGGAGAGGTCAAGGTGTTCCACACTGCAAAGGCGGAATCATAATGAGAAATCATACATAAATATTTTTTGTTTAGAGTGCATCTAAGTGCCTCTAGGGCTTGTGCATTGGCCTCTATAT
Source organism: Agave tequilana (assembly GCA_038442645.1). NCBI lineage: Eukaryota > Viridiplantae > Streptophyta > Magnoliopsida > Asparagales > Asparagaceae > Agave > Agave tequilana. The sequence goes on along the minus strand of JAVJIF010008334.1, from coordinate 177,586 downwards.
GCTTGCTATTACCAAGATAAGATTTCTTATTAGCGGCAAGGTAAACATGTATCCCTAGGGTTTTTAGGTACATACTCATCTTAAGCTTCCACATATCAATGTTAGAAACATCAGACATGAGAGGGGCAAGGTAATCCATGAGAGTGTGTAAACAAGTATGTGTGCAAATGCAAATACTAGATTAGCAACCAAGATCTCACTCCTAGGTGGTTAAACCTAATATCAGGAGCGTAGGTTCTGATATCAATTGAAAGTACACCTAGAGGGGGTGAATAGGTGTAAGGCTAATCTAATGGCAAATAACGCGGAATTAAAAACAATTGCAACACACTTAGTGTAACCAAAGAGTATAGTCGAATTCCCGGTGAAGGGCTCTGGACTATCTCCTCTAAATTTTTCTAAATAAGAGTTGAGGTGCTATGTAAAGCTCTCTTGGTTCAACACAAGTGAGGCCACACAAACAATACCAAGCATATAAGTATGATATCAACAATATGAAATAATGCAAGGTACAATATAGGAGAGAGAGAGTTTAGAGATAGTGGATCAATCACAAACACAAAGATATGTTTCGAAGTTCGAGCTACCGCTCTACGTTCCCGCCTTCACACAGAAGGATTTCCACTATATCGTCCACACAGGACTCCCACACAGGGAACCTCCACTGAGGATTTGGGTAATCCAATCTAGGAGTACACAACTCCTCTCTCCAACAAACACAGCCTCTTCACAAGAGGTAAGGCACAACAACAATCACCTCTACACTTAGAGAGATAGGCACTTAGCCAAACAATAATCAACCTCTCAATAAAGGGATAAGGCTCAAAGGCAAACAACAACCACAATCACCTCTACACTTAGAGGGATACCAACAAGCTCAAACACTTCTCCACAATCACTTCTCGCTAGAGGGATACCAACCAAACCAAACTCCTTCGCAATCACCTCTACACAAGAGGGATACCCACAACTCAAAGCAAAGTGATTACAACACTTGGTGGTCTTAACAAATCACAAACCAATTTTCTCACCAAAAATAAGATCCTAATAGATAGGATAGATGATAGCTCAAGTGTGAGAAAATAAAGTATTTTGAACAAAGAAAAACACTTAGGAAAATCTCCAAATAGATATTGAAATCAAGATCAAAAACTAATTCCCAAAGACTCTTTTTTCTTTGAATTTTCTAACACTTTAAAAACAAATAAAATAAATCTTTTAGCCACAAAAACTCTTGCTGAAAAACACTTGAAAGATATGAATTTTTCTCTTCTAAAAACTTGTCTAAAACAACTCAAGAGAAGGCATATTTATAGCCTTCAAAAATTCTGCCCGTTGGCAGTCTGGAAAGGGCAGAAATGCCCTTCCGGTCAACCGGCCAATTGTCATTTTTATGACCGTTATGCCTCCGATCGACCGCCCGGTCGACCGGGCCAAGCCAACGGTCGACCGGCCCCCACCCGAGAGTGGGGTGCTTTCAGTCGGTCGGCCGATTGAAGTGTTTGGCCATGTGCACGTCCTCGTGCACATCGGTCGACCGTGACGGTCGACCGACCACTGGTCCGGTCGAGTCTGGCAGGGTTTTTGTAACGGTCCCAGTAATATCTAATAATATTGGACTAATGAAACAATATTTCATCGAAATTTCGGCAGCACCTCCCCTAAAATATAGACCAGGCCAAACTACACCACAACAATAAATGTCCACAATGAACCCAATACTACCAATATATCATTTCGGCACAAATTGCCTACTTATAAAGCATAAGTGAAATAAAATCTCCTTACATAACCTTACATTCATCCGTTATATACCAAAAAGAATTACAACATTCATTCCCACAATACATCGTACTTACCAAAACAATGTCCAAGTTCTTCCATACAGACAACTAAGGTTACTTGTCAAGTTCATATCCAAATGGCCACATATAGAGTTTGTACTTATATTCACAACACTTAAATTCTTCTTACATACATCAATCCCACATATAGACATAAAAGCAGTTTCAAAAAGTATACAAGATATGAAGTAGGCATCGATCACAAGTAAGACATGAGAGGGAACAATCATCCATATCCATAAGATTTTAGAACCTACATTGGCTTCTTACCCTTGTCCAAACCTGAAATTTACAAAAAGGAAAAAGGCATGAGCTTGAAAGCTCAGTGAGTAAACCATATAAAATTTACCAATTTAATTTCATATGCCAAGTGGTTTTAAGTTGATCCAGAAGTTTATTAACTTATTCTCACCGGACTCTCGCATACTCCAATTCTTAAGTTAAATGTCTCGACTACCATGAAAAATTTAATAAAGTTTATCACTATCATATTTTAGCACACCATAGAGATAAATATAATTGTCACCGACTTCCCCTTCTACCGGCTCCCGCTCGGCCCCTTCCTCCAGAGAATATATATATATATATATATATTACATGCATACACATAATATGATTTTCACCGTCTTCCCCCTCCTACCGGTTCGCGCTCGGCCCCTTCCTCCAAGTAACATATAAACATATACAAGTACTAAAAATATAGTTATCACCGTCTTCCCCCTCCTACCGGTTCTCGCTCGGCCCCTTCCTCCAATAATATATAAACATATACAAGTACTAAAAATATAGTTATCACCGTCTTCCCCCTCCTACCGGTTCTCGCTCGGCCCCTTCCTCCAATAATATATATATATACAAAAATGCAAATTTCACCGTCTTCCCCCTCCTGCCGGTTCTTACTCGGCCCCTTCCTCCAAAATAATCAAAACAATATATAACTCATTCCATTTAACATACAATTTCACATAAACATTGCATATACTACGAAAAGTAGGTAAACTTTACGTTGTAGAGTTAACATTTATATAGATATGTGAACCTCCTAATGTACCCATTTTATTCTTTTATAAAGAAGTGTCACACCACACCAAAGACTTACATATCGTGTACTTATCAATTATTGACATAATCCTCTTTATTATTCCACACTATAATACTTAGTCCGGTATTACACACCTATAATATCTAACTAAATCAACGGTATACACATACACATATTACCTAAGACTTCGTGCCGTTCTCGTTATATGCAATCTAAACCATTTTACCGTGTTACGTTAACTTACAAAAACAATATGAAAGTTACCCAATTCTTCAATATGCTAATAAAACATTAATTTACATAATGCACATACTATGAAAGAATAATTCCTAAATCATACATAATGAGATTTCTCTTTCTTTTCCTTTAATTCCACAACGTGAAAACTTTTTATCTTCTTCATTTTATACATATCAATTTATATATATAAGTATTTCAAATGAAATTTACTCAAACATTTATTCATTCACATTATCAACTTTCAAAGACTTAATCTAGTCAAAATTGAGTTTACTCACTTGCTTGATGAACGCCTATGTGAAGAACTCCACCTATTTTGTCCGCCGAACCAAGCCCTAATTTAATAAAATCTTAAATTAAATAATGATACAAAATATAATTTAATTTAAGAAAATTTCTAGGGTTTTACCTCCAATAATATTCTGTTTTCCCAATTTTTTGTTCGAAGAGGCCGAATCCAACCGCGGGTTCTCCGAAACTCACCCCGAAAAACTCCCCCCTTTTCTCCACCTTCACGCGTCGCCGCCGCCTGGGCCGTGCGCGCTCGCGGCCTCCTCTGCCGCCGCCTGGGCCGCGCGCGCTCGCGGCTTCCTCTGCCGCGGCCTGGATCGCGCGGCGCCTGCCGCGCGCCGCCGCTGCGTGGCCGCCCTGGCCGCCGCCTCCTGCGGTGGCTAGGGTGGAGCCGAAGGGAGTGAGAAAGAGAGAGAGAGAGAGAGAGGAACTGGAATCAAAGGAGGAGAGGAAATTTTTGGGTTTCTCGTTCTCAGCCAGGAAGTGAAGAAGAAGAAGAAATATTTGGGAAATAAATTTTGGTTAATAAGGAAATGATTTATTTCCAAATAGGGATTTTTAGTATTCCTAATATGCTAAGAGTGTGACACCTCATCCCACAATTTCCAAGACACCCTATGAATTCTCCACCTCACTTCCCTCTTGCCCCCAAGGTGACAACAAATCACTACATTTAGTTATTTTGGAAAAAGAAAAAAAATGTATTTAGGGTAATATACTCATGATGCTCCAATATATACCTTGATTAGGTATAAATATTCCCAACTATATTACTTCTATTAAATATGCACTATATACTTAAGATTAAAATGTGCAAATGAGGACACTTAAGTGTATATACATATACATGTAATTCTAATATTTCCTAAAAATTTTGGATTAAACTTAACATGACCGTTACACCGATTAAATGAAAATTATTAAGACTGTAATCCGGATTTATTTAAGTCGGGTGTTACAATACTACCCTCCTTAAAAGAGTTTCGTCCCGAAACTTAACGTACTTTGAAATAGTTGCGGATGAGATCTTTGCATTTCTTCTTCCGGTTCCCATGTCGTTTCTTCAAGCTTTTAACTTCTCCACAAAACTTTTACTAAGGGAATCACCTTATTTCTCAATTGTTTCTCTTTACGGTCAAGAATTTGCACCGGCTCCACTACGCAGGATAGGTCTTCTTGAATTTGTAGTGGTGAATATTTGAGGACATGGTTGGGATCTGGTATGTATTTCCTTAGCTGTGATACATGGAACACATTATGCACTTTTTCCATCTCCGGTGGTAAGGCTAACCGATAGGCCAACGGTCCAATTCTTTCCAATATTTCAAAGGTCCAATATACCGAGGTCCCAACTTGCTTCTCTTGCCAATGCGCACTACCCTTTCATCGGAGATATCTTCAGAAAAACCTTATCTCCCTCCGTAAATTCCAGGGGTCTCCGGCGTTGATCTGCATATGCTTTTTGTCTGCTTTGAGCTGCCTTCATCCTTTCCCTTATTGTCCGGATCTTTTCTGTAGTTTCTTGGACTATGTCCGATCCCAGTAATCTTCGATCTCCCACTTCTTCCCAACAAATGGGTGATCGACACTTCCTTCCATATAAAGCTTCGAAGGGTGGCATTCCTATAGTGGACTGGTAGTGTTGTTATATGCGAACTCCACTAATGATAGGTACTTCTCCCAATTGCCCCCAAAATCTAATGTACAAGCTCTCAGCATATCCTCTACTATTTGAATAGTCCTTTCGGACTGCCCATCAGTTTGCGGGTGCGCTGCTGTGCTAAGGTGAAGCTTGGTTCCCAGAGCTTTAGCTAAGTTGATCCAAAATCTGGACTGGAATCGAGGGTCTCGGTCTGACACAATGGTTTCAGGCACCCCATGAATTCTAATTATCTCCTGGAGATAGATTTGTGCTAACTTATCCATTGAGTAATCCAATCGAATGGGTAAGAAATGTGCGGACTTAGTGAGTCGGTCAACTATCACCCATATAGCATCATGTCCACGAGGAGACTTGGGAAGTCCTGACACAAATCCATAGTAATATGATTCCATTTCCATTCAGGAACTTGAGTGGCATTAGCATTCCCGGGGGCTTCTTATGTTCTGCTTTAACTTGTTGACATATTAAACATTTCTGCACGAACCTTGCTATGTCATCCTTCATCCCTTCCCACCAAAAATTTGCTCGCAGATCTTGATACATTTTAGTTGCCCCAGGGTGAGCTGTGTAAGGAGTGCAATGGGCTTTCCTCATAATTTATTCCTTGAGTTCAAAGTTGGAGGGTACACATACCCGGTTTCCCCTCTTTAGTAATCCTTTATCAATGATGAAATATTGTATTTCGCCCTTTAACACTTTCTCGAAGTTCTTAACTGTCTGTTCATCATTTTGTTGTGCCTGGTGGATCTTATCATAAAGATCAAATTCCACTCTAACTTGGTTCATCTGGCTATCTCTAATTAGAATCTCCTTCGGTTGAACCTCAATCTGCATCATTTCTATCTCCTTTAATAAATTGGCCTGTTGAGTTAATAGTGTAGCTAAAGATCCCTCTGATTTGCGGCTAAGCGCATCTGCTACCACGTTGGCTTTCCCAGGGTGATAATGAATATTCAAATCATAATCTTTCATTAGTTCCAACCATCTTCTTTGGCGCATATTCAATTTTTTTTGAGTAAATATATACTTCAGGCTCTTATGGTCTGTATATATATCACATGACACGCCATATAAATAGTGTCGCTAAATTTTTAGAGCAAATATGACTGCAGCCAGTTCCAAATCATGGGTGGGATAGTTCTTCTCATGGTTTTTAAGTTGTCTGGATGCATAAGCAATTACTCTACCATGTTGCATTAATACACAACCCAACCCCGACTTTGATGCATCACTGTATATAACATATCCTTCGGTCCCAGAAGGCATGGCTAGGATTGGGGCCGAAGTTAGCTTATTCTTCAATTCTTGAAAACTATCCTCCTGACTTTCCCCCCAATGAAACTTGAGATTTTTCTTGGTCAATTGTGACAATGGTGCCGCAATCCTGGAAAATCCCTCTACAAACCTTCGATAATACCCAGCCAGTCCTAAGAAACTTCGTACTTCGGAGATATTGGTAGGTCGGGGCCAATTCTCAATTGCTTCTATCTTTGCTGGATCCACAGATATTCCTTCTTTAGTAATAAATGACCAAGGAATCCAACTTTTTCTAGCCAGAATTCACACTTTTTAAATTTTGCATAAAGTTGCTTTTCCCTCAACAATTGCAATACTATTCTCAATGCTTTTCATGTTCCTCTGGGTTTCTTGAATAGATCAGTATATCATCAATAAATACCACTACAAATTTATCCAAATATGGTTGAAAGATTCTATTCATCAGGTCCATAAATGCTGCTGGGGCATTGGTCAGTCCAAATGGCATCACCAGAAATTCATAATGCCCATATCTGGTTCTAAAGGCTGTTTTAGGGACATCCTCTGATTTGATTTTCAATTGATGGTATCCGGATCTTAAATCCATTTTGGAAAATACACTTGCACCCTGAAGCTGATCAAAAAGATCATCTATCCTCGGAAGTGGGTATCTATTTTTGATAGTGACTTTATTCAACTCCCTGTAATCTATGCACAGTCTCATACTTCCATCCTTCTTCTTTACAAATAATACAGGAGCACCCCAGGGTGATACACTTGGCCGAATAAATCCCAGGCCTAATAATTCTTCTAATTGTTCCTTTAATTCTTTCATCTCTGCTGGTGCCATTCTATAGGGAGCCTTTGATATAGGTCCTATTCCAGGTAGAAGATCAATGGAGAATTCTACTTCTCTGTCCGGAGGTAAGCCTGGCAATTCTTCGGGGAACACATCAGGATATTCTCTTACAACGGTTATGTCTTCAATTCTCACTTCCTCTTTCTCCTTGGCTAATACTGTTGCCAAAAATCCTTGACATCCATGTCGTAATAGTTTGGTGGCCTTTAAGGCTGAGATTACAGGAATGCTGATCTTATTCCTTGTCCCTTCGAACACATATCCTGGGATCCCTGGTATTTTGAAGAATATGTTCTTTTGATGGCAGTCTACATGTACATGGTGTGTTGATAACCAGTCCATTCTTAGGATGATATCATATTCCATCTCTCCTACTTTGATCAAGTCTGCATGTGTGTTCATTTCTCCTATAATGATTTCACACTCCTTATAATATACGTCAGTAATCAAAGTTGTGCCTACCGGGGTGGACACCACCAGTTGAAAGCTCAAGGGTTCGGATATCTTATTAATTTTTGAGGCAAAAGATGAGGAAATAAACGAATGTGTGGCACCGGAATCAAACAATGCTCGAGCAATTGCTCTAGATAAGTAAATAGTACCTTCAACCACTGAATTAGATGCCAGGACTTCTTGTTGGGTCAAAGCATTCATCCTTCCTTGAACCCTGGGTTGTTGCACTGAAGCTTGCGTCATGGTTGGTCGAAATGTGTTGTTTGACCGACGAAAAGCGCCTGATGATCCATTTGTCGGGGCGATGCCTGCGGTCCGTCTGCCTGTTCCCCTAATAGCACCAGAAGATCCTCGAAGTGTTGGACAATCCCTCCTCATGTGGCCCATTTGACCGCAGGCAAAACACTGTTTGTTTACCAGGCAGCTTCCTGTGTGATTACGGTTGCATCTAGGACACCACGTTCCTCCCGCGAAATTTTGATGCGGATAAGATGCATGTGGCGAGTTTTGAAAAGGTCCTGCATTCCTGGGCCACGAGTCTGCCATCATTCTTGGAGTTGATGCTGACGAAGGTCTAGTTCCTCCTCCGAACCTGAAGTTGGTGGATCCACTTCTTGGTGTGCTGAGATATCGGAAGCGTTTGGTAGATGGCAACTCTCTAGTTCTCACATCCTGATTTTCTTGCAGGTCCCTTTCAACCTCTAGAGCCTTCTCCACTGCCTGACTGTAAATTTGAAGTTGGAATGGAATTAGTTGGCTCCTGATTTCTGGTCTCAATCCCCGTACAAATCTTTTTGTCCTGTCTTCTTCTTCAGACACCAACTTACCGGCATACCTTGATAGTTGAGTGAATTTGATTTCATACTGATTCACCGTCAATAGATTTTGCTTTAATTCTTGGAATTCCATTGCGAGCTTGTCCCTCACTACTCCGGGTATATATTTCTCATTGAACTTTTTAACCAAGAATTTCCAAGAAATTTCTTCTCCTAGGGATTTGGCTCCTGTTTTAACCACTTCCCACCAATGTTCCGCCTCGCCTTGGAACATAAAAGAAGTGAATGATACCCTTTGATCCTCGGTGCATTCCATCACATCTAGTATTTTACAAATTTGACGAAGCCACTCCTCTGCTTGAATTGGGTCTGCTCCTCCTTTATACGGCGGAGGGTTCAATTTTTGAAATTGCTCTAGAGCCCTGCGTGGATTGTTTGCAGTGGTTAACTGCATCAACCAATCCGGCATCCGGTCTGGGGCTCTCCGATCAGCATTGAATCTATCCATCGAAATCTCCTGATGGGTCGGAGGATGGACACTCCCAACCGTACTGTGGGGTGGGGCGTTCTCCTCAGAATTTGTATCCGGCGGAGGAAAGTTTAGATCCATTACTACCTAGAAAATTTAACAATTCTGGTTATCAACAAAATTCTTTGAATACGAAAGTTTCATATACAAAATGCTATTACTATTATAACTTCAAAAAATTTGTTTACAAGATTTACATGAAATGCTTATATTCATACAAAAGGTACAAGCACACAAACTAAGATATGTCCTTTCTGCACATTTACTTACAACATATAAGACCCTTCCCCAAAAAGTCCTGAACATGGAAGTACAAAATATTTATCCTTCCAAAATGCTATGTCCTAGCCCCCCTGACTTCAAGGAGTGGTGTTTGAATCAGCAAAGCTTTTGTTCGTACTATCACCGGCCGAGGCTTCCCCCTTATTGACTCCTTCTTTGGATCTTCTTCTGGATCCTCTTCCTCAGGGTCTTCCTCGGGGTCTTCTTCCTCGGGATCTTCTTCTTCTACGGGATCCTCTTCTGGATTTTCTTCCATTATACTGTCATCCCCGCATCTCCAGTTTTCATGATCGTCATATAGATCCATATCTTCAATCCAACTTGAATGCCACCAAATACCCCCATAAAACATCTTCTCAGGGGACTCCATCTCAGCATTAGGTGCATCTTCCTGGTCCTCGATCCTTGGCATATTCCTTATAACACTCTCAGCATCATTGATGGTATTCTCTTTGTTGCGTTTTGCTACCCCCACCACATTGGTACCACTTTTGGGTCCACTAAAGATAGTCTTTGGATCCGTTTCATCGGACTCATAGTCTCAATCCATACTATTTGCAATCCAACTTTGACTTTCTACCTCTGAGCCCTCTGATGATAACTCGGGCGTCTCAGAATCTCCCATCTGAAAAGATAAGGTTTCATATTAGCTTGTTTTCCTCCTCAATCCTCAAAACATAATAGATTAATCACACATATCTATACACATATATCAATTTAAAAGCTTGCAATTATTTTACCAATTTCAGATACCTTCTAGTTGAGTTACCCCTGATTTATCTGATATTTTACTTACTCTCCAATCGCAGTGTCCCATACCACTGGAGATCCACACAATAGGCCTGCACCTCTCGTAGGATCCGTTCAAATTAGAGTATGCGGGTACCCTAATTAGGACGTAGGAGAACAGGCAAATATCATATATTTCAGGGAACCCATACACTTAAAATTTCATGGTCTAATAGTACCCTACCTAGTGCTCCCACTAAGTGTGCATACAACCCTAAAATTAGTCCATCTCTAGTCTAAAACCTTTGCTCTGATACCAACTGTAACGGTCCCAGTAATATCTAATAATATTGGACTAATGAAACAATATTTCATCGAAATTTCGGCAGCACCTCCCCTAAAATATAGACCAGGCCAAATTACACCACAACAATAAATGTCCACAATGGACCCAATACTACCAATATATCATTTCGGCACAAATTGCCTACTTATAAAGCATAAGTGAAATAAAATCTCCTTACATAACCTTACATTCATCCGTTATATACCAAAAAGAATTACAACATTCATTCCCACAATACATCGTACTTACCAAAACAATGTCCAAGTTCTTCCATACAGACAACTAAGGTTACTTGTCAAGTTCATATCCAAATGGCCACATATAGAGTTTGTACTTATATTCACAACACTCAAATTCTTCTTACATACATCAATACCACATATAGACATAAAAGCAGTTTCAAAAAGTATACAAGATATGAAGTAGGCATCGATCACAAGTAAGACATGAGAGGGAACAATCATCCATATCCATAAGATTTTAGAACCTACATTGGCTTCTTACCTTGTCCAAACCTGAATTTACAAAAAGGAAAAAAAAAAGGCATGAGCTTGAAAGCTCAGTGAGTAAACCATATAAATTTACCAATTTAATTTCATATGCCAAGTGGTTTAAGTTGATCCAGAAGTTTATTAACTTATTCTCACCGGACTCTCGCATACTCCAATTCTTAAGTTAAATGTCTCGACTACCATGAAAAATTAATAAAGTTTATCACTATCATATTTTAGCACACCATAGAGATAAATATAATTGTCACCGACTTCCCCCTTCTGCCGGCTCCCGCTCGGCCCCTTCCTCCAGAGAGATATATATATATATACATATTACATGCATACACATAATATGATTTTCACCGTCTTCCCCCTCTAGCGGTTCGCGCTCGGCCCTTTCTCCAAGTAACATATAAACATATACAAGTACTAAAAAATAGTTATCACCGTCTTCTCCCTCCTACCGGTTCTCGCTCGGCCCCTTCCTCCAAATATATAAACATATACAAGTACTAAAAATATAGTTATCACCGTCTTCCCCCTCCTACCGGTCTCGCTCGGCCCCTTCCTCTAATAATATATATATACACAAAAATGCAAATTTCACCGTCTTCCCCCTCCTGCCGGTTCTTACTCGGCCCCTTCCTCCAAAATAATCAAAACAATATATAACTCATTCCATTTAACATACAATTTCACATAAACATTGCATATACTACGAAAAGTAGGTAAACTCTACGTTGTAGGAGTTAACATTTATATAGATATGTGAACCTCCTAATGTACCCATTTTATTCTTTTATAAAGAAGTGTCACACCACACCAAAGACTTACATATCGTGTACTTATCAATTATTGACATAATCCTCTTTATTATTCCACACTATAATACTTAGTCCGGTATTACACACCTATAATATCTAACTAAATCAACGGTATACACATACACATATTACCTAAGACTTCGTGCCGTTCTCGTTATATGCAATCTAAACCATTTTACCGTGTTACGTTAACTTACAAAAACAATATGAAAGTTACCCAATTCTTCAATATGCTAATAAAACATTAATTTACATAATGCACATACTATGAAAGAATAATTCCTAAATCATACATAATGAGATTTCTCTTTCTTTTCCTTTAATTCCACAACGTGAAAACTTTTTATCTTCTTCATTTTATACATATCAATTTATATATATAAGTATTTCAAATTGAAATTTACTCAAACATTTATTCATTCACATTATCAACTTCCAAAGACTTAATTTAGTCAAAATTGAGTTTACTCACTTGCTTGATGAACGCCTATGTGAAGAACTTCACCTATTTTGTCCGCCAAACCAAGCCCTAATTTAATAAAATCTTAAATTAAACAATGATACAAAATATAATTTAATTTAAGAAAATTTCTAGGGTTTTACCTCCAATAATATTCTGTTTTTCCCAATTTTTTGTTCGAAGAGGCCCGAATCCAACCGCGGGTTCTCCGAAACTCACCCCGAAAAACTCCCCCTTTTCTCCACCTTCGCGCGTCGCCGCCGCCTGGGCCGTGCGCGCTCGCGGCCTCCTCTGCCGCCGCCTGGGCCGCGCGCGCTCGCGGCTTCCTCTGCCGCGGCCTGGATCGCGCGCCGCCTGCCGCGCGCCGCCGCTGCGTGGCTGCCCTGGCCGCCGCCTCCTGCGGTGGCTAGGGTGGAGCCGAAGGGAGTGAGAGAGAGAGAGAGAGAGAGGAACTGGAATCAAAGGAGGAGAGGAAATTTTTGGGTTCTCGTTCTCAGCCAGGAAGTGAAGAAGAAGAAGAAGTATTTGGGAAATAAAATTTTGGTTAATAAGGAAATGATTTATTTCCAAATAGGGATTTTTAGTATTCCTAATATGCTAAGAGTGTGACACCTCATCCCACAATTTCCAAGACACCCTATAATTCTCCACCTCACTTCCCTCTTGCCCCCAAGGTGACAACAAATCACTACATTTAGTTATTTTGGAAAAAGAAAAAAAAAATGTATTTAGGGTAATATACTCATGATGCTCCAATATATACTTGATTAGGTATAAATATTCCCAAGTATATTACTTCTATTAAATATGCACTATATACTTAAGATTAAAATGTGCAAATGAGGACACTTAAGTGTATATACATATACATGTAATTCTAATATTTCCTAAAAATTTGGATTAAACTTAACATGACCGTTACACCGATTAAATGAAAATCATTAAGACTATAATCCGGATTTATTTAAGTCGGGTGTTACAGTTTTTAAGGGATTGAAAACTTATCTTTTTATCTTCAAATAAATCCTATAAAATCATATAAATTTCACAAAAATAAGTTCTTATTAGATTTTTGAAATACAAATATGTGTAACTAAAATTCAACACATATTACAAAATATTTGAATCATTTGTGATATTGAAATTTGGCCTTTAAACGTAAACCGTTATTTCTAAAAACCTAACTTTGAAATGAAAAACTGTTTTCTCCAAAACTTGTCTAGAAACAAAAACATGATATTGAAACAACTTTGAAGCATCTTGTATATGGATAGAATCCAATATACATAAAAGATATTATATCTATGTTTTTGACATGAAATCCAAAAATAAATTTTGTTAAATAAAAACTCCAACTCATGAAATAGACTATCAAAGTAAGTGTTTTCTAAATAGATGAAGTATAGATGTATATAGTTCAAATCTAATATACATTAAACCATGTAAACTTGTTTTGACTCTATCATTCATGAAAACTATATATAAATATATATATATATATATATATATATATATATATATATATATATATATATATATATATATGAAAAATCGAAACCGGTTAAACCGAAAATCAAAACCAATGAACTTTAAACTTGTGTATGTATGTGAACTTGAGCATATCAACACTATTTAATCTTTACACAAGATCTAAATACAATCTCAAACTAAACAAACCGAGGTCTTCTTGTAGAACTCCTTCTCCAAATCGACTCGATCCAAACGCGATCAACGAGCTTGATTTCAACCGAGTACTAGATGCGATCTTGACGCTTGAACTCTTGAATCAACATGTGAAAGATCCAAAACTCCTTTGTTGAAGCTAATCACCTACTAATATTGATCAAATATCTGGAAATAAATATCACAAGATTATTAGTAAACTATAACTACATGAGTTAATCATCATCAAAACTAGATGATGGGCCTCTGGGCCAACACCTTTAAATACCAACAGGAAAATCTTTTCTCTCAATTTATTTTGTAATTGCAAAAATTAATGGGCATCTGATGTAGAGAAAGGAGAGGTCATGGTACAGGAGTTCTTCTCCATGGACAATTTGAAACTTAGAGATCAATTAAAAGAGAGAACAAACAATTGAATGAGTGAAGTAGGAGAATGGTATTCCATCATATCAGAGGTAAATGTGTTATGAGACTTCTTTTATCTGTGAGATAGAGCAGGAGGGAGGGGGAGGGGGTGTTCCTATATCTTTTTTATTTTCATTACTTCAAAAGCCATCATGGGGAAGCTATGTTGCACGGACGCGACAATGTTGAAATGGACTCAACACGTGGAAAATTCTTTAAATACACACAACACGCGTGTCCGACACGACACGGCTCCGTGATGAAGTGTACGTGCTACATAGTGGTGAAGTAGCAGGCAACAACCATTGTCAATGGAGAATGGTGGTCTGTTATTGGAAGAGCTCTTGATTGAACATTGATGGAATTGAAAGCATATATGCTAGCAAACCTTTGACACTGATAAAATTTACAGTCACATACATTTGAGTATGACTGAAATGGCCAGTAGTTGTTGATGTTTGGGTGAGCGGAAGGGTAGGGAAAATCTGCACAGAGAATATCTTTTAGAAGCCAGGTTTTCTTTTTTTTTCTTTTTTCATAAAGAAGAATAACTTATTAGGGTTGTAGTTGACATTATAGACCATCAAGGTATCGTATTTTGAGCTGGGAATCATGATCAGATGCCAGTCAGAATGCATATCGAGGGTTATTTGCATGATCTTCTAACTGGTATATGTTGTAAATATTATGATACTGTGTGGCATAACTTGATGTAAAAGTAATTTGCTTGAAAATGTAAAGATCTTGTTTGTTATTAGGTCCATTCTTCATTCTACTTTTTTTAAAGCACTAATATCTTATTTCTCGTATTATGGGTCCTTGACTCCTTATGCCATTTTATGATTTTTAGAGCTTTCCCTTTATATAGACGGGTTGGCTTTAAGTTGGATCAAATAAACTGAAGAGTAGAAAATAGAAAATATGTGGTTATAGCTTTTGAGTTGCATGAATTTTTTCATCATGGTAAGCACTTTGCGTTGACTGGTTGTTAATTTATATGTTTAATTTCTTGCTTTTCATGATATTTTACTCCTTCAGACTTATAATTGCCTTCCCACAGTTTTATGTGGGAAATGGGGAGTTGGCATGCCCCTTGTTTTAAATATTGGCCGATATCTCGTTGTTTACCTGCTGCCGATACTATATGGGGAAATGTTCGTTCATATTGTTTGCAGCAAAAAACAGCCTATATTTGAAATATGGGCCGATAAATCGCTGATATGAATTGGCGCAAAGTCAGTCGATATGGATTTATTTTATTGGGTTTTTTTTTTAACCCATCAGTATTGAACCCATACCCAACCGTCACCCGACTATATAAGTGTTGTTTGTATCATTATGGCTCAATAAAAATTGAGCCCTAATTTTTCTCTTCCGTGAATTGACTGTGACAATGCTTGATTTTTCAGGTTAGTAGATTATACAACTTTTAATCATATTTTTCAATTTTATGAAATAACTTATTATTGCACGACTCACGACTGCGTACAAATGTACATTATTTTTTTACCGTCTTTGCATGCATATTACATCATTTTTATTTCGTGGATAATATCTATGACACTAAACCAACTTTTAATCATCAATATTTCATTATATATAGTGTCTGATATGAACGCCCGATATGCGCGCGTATCGTCGATATGTCCCCCGATATCCGATATCCGATATGAAAAACCTCCATCCGATACGATTCCGATATCCGATCTTTGGTCATGCCAAATGTACCAACGATCTGCTAACATGGGCATTGAAGTGCCGTTCAATATCGCCTCTTATTGTCTTTTGACATGCATGCTTGCTCAAGGTTGTGGTATGTTTGCACCTCTCCTGTTCTTCTCTTTTTCCTTAAAACGTATTTATCTTTTCCATATGTAAGAGCCGATCATCTACATTTATTGCCATTTAAATGACTTTTATTTATTTGATGTTGATATGTAATTACATTGATAATTAATTGTAAGCATTGCACCATACATTGATAGGGATCACAAATATAGTGCTAGCAGTTGTATTGTTGCTCTGGAGATATTCGTTTTGAATTACATTCAATTGCAGTTTATTAGAAGTCAGACTGTGAAAGTGGATTACATTTGTACTAATTCACTTTTTTTTTTTGGCTTAATCCTTCACGTTAACATTTCCAAACCGCTTCTAAGTGAGCTAGATATGGAATAGTGTTCAATTTTCTAAAATTATTTATGTAATGAAACACACTGCTTCATGTTTTATTAATGTTATTTGTTTCTTATACCTTCCCAGCCAATGATTAGATTTCCCTTCGATTTCCCCTTATATGCAGACAAGTTTTTCGGCTGTTAACATGTTTAACATTTGGGAGCAACCAGACTTTTTGGACTATTGGTACAAGTTTTGGTAAATGATGGTTGTTGAACAATATGTTGGAAGGATTTTTAAGATAGAAAAGAGGACATTTCACTTGTATAGGTAAGCGAATTTTGTGCAAATTATAAATGTTCAAAGCAGTATAATGCTAACTTGTGTGGTCGAGTGACAAGACATGGTGATTAAATAGCAACTAGCATGAAATCAAAACACAAACACAACTTTATCCTGGTTCAGTCCTGTGCTTCCAATGGAACTTTTTCTTCCTATTTTTCACCTAGAACTTCTCAACTCTTGCAAGAACCACCAGGACGGGTGAAAGCCCTCTCAAAGGAGTACAATTGGCCTCTCACAGTGACTATTTCTCTCAAACAATAGATTTCAGATAGAAACTATGGAAGCTTAAAATCAAGTGAAGAGGAGAAGCTCAAAGAGTTCTATGAAGATTTATCTTGGGAATTGATGCGAAAACAGCACAGGATGGCCCTATTTACAGCTTATGAAAGACTATAGCTGTTGCTAGGAAGTGTGCTTGGTCAAAAGCTAGTCAGACTGGCTTCAGTGACTTGTTTTTCAAATTTCAGCAGTATTTCCAAAATTCGGTTTGACCAAATTGGTCAAATTCAGCATATTTTCCCAAATTTGGTTGATTGAAATGTTCATTTTTGCTATGAAAAATCCAGAGAGCACTATATGGGGCCTGTTTGTTTCGTTGCAAAACGTCGCAAGTCGTAAGTCGTAAAATGAGAATGGAAAAAGTGAACTGTAGCAGAGAAAATATATTGTGTTTTACGGTGTTTGGTTGATAAAGTGAAGTGTAAATGGAAAAGTATATTGTGTTTTACGGTGTTTGGTTGATAAAGTGAAAGTGTAAATAGTAAAGCATATTGTGTTTTATGGTGTTTGGTTGGTAATGTAAAAGTGTAAGTGGAAAAGTTGACCACAAAATTAACTGTAGCAGTGATTTAAATATTATAAATACTATTAATTAAATCTACTATTGCAAATTAAATTGTATTAATAAATTTGAGATAAAAAATTAATAATCTTAATATTTTATTTATAACATTAATATTAATAAAATATTAGTATAAATAGTAAAATATTACTAAAATATTAACTAAATAAATAATATAAATTTTAATAAAATCTAAAGAACATTAATAAAATTTTAAGAATACTAATAAAATATAAATATTAAAAAATCTTACCACAATAATAAAATATAGTTATAATATTATAATATTAAAAATACTTAAAAATTATTATAATATAAATTTTATTATAATATTATTGTAATATTATAGAAATATAAAAATAACAAAGTAAAATATAATTATAATTTAATAATAAATTATCATTATAGTATTATTATACTGAATTATTATTACAATATTAACATAATAAAATATTAATATAATAATAAAATATATTATGATATTAATAAAGTAATTTTTATATTAAAAATAAATAATTAAATATATAGTAATTTTATATTAAAGTATAATATTGTTATATTAATAAATATTAACTCTAAATAAAATAATAAAAATGGAATAAGTATTAATAAATAATAAAATATTAAATTAAAATAGTAAAATATTAAATATTAAAACAATATTAAAAACAATAAAAAAATTAAAGATTAAAAATATAAAATAATTAAATAATTAAATAAGAAATCGACACTATTTAAAATATTAAATATTTAATAATATTAAATTATATATTGATTATCAAGTAACTGTTTTGAACTGTAAGTGTACTACAAGTGAGAGTTACATGACCACAAAATTAACTGCAGCAACTGCAAGTGAGAAAATATGAGTGTAAAAGTGAGATTTACATGACCACAAATTTAACTGTAGCAACTGCAAGTGGGAAAAGAAGGGTTGGATTTTGCAACTTGTTTTTCAACGAAACAAACAACAGAAAATGAAAAAGAAGTTTTACGACTTGCGTTTTGCGGCGAAACAAACACGCCCATGGTAAATTCAGTTGAGGAAACCCCAAAACTGTGTCTTTTTCTCTTTTTTTTTTATTGGAGGGGACCAAAAACTGGTCGTTTTGCTTTTCATTGCGCTTATTAATATGGCTTATAGTTTTCTCGTAATAGCCAAATAGCAAGAATTGTACAGTCTTTGGACAATTATTAAATTGTTATATGACCTGTATAAATGCATGCTATGGTCAATTATGTGTTAAATAATAGTACATATGATTCGACACCACATTGACGGTTTATGAGTGATATGTTAAGCTTCAAGTGTCATTATCATTAGTTCTCTAATCTCAACCAGGTTGCTATATTCATGTCCTGAAAAGAAAAATTACACAGATTGTTAACTTGGCCCTTTGTCTTGACTTCAAGCTCTCGGTCTTTCTTTATCTCCGAAGCCACTGGGATTGGAATGGAAAACTTGTAGCTTAAATGTGATTTTCTTTTGCAATGTGATTTTTTGCCTTGATATTTTTCTCCTTTATCTTTCTGGTTTTCATTTCTAACTCTGAGGCTTCTTTCCCCCTCTTCTGCAGTTCCTTCCATGCCTTTTCTTTTTTAATCTCTTTGAGTGTTTAATTAGTGATTGGAGTATGTGGTTCCACTTAGAGGCTGTTTGGTTTCAAGGAAGTGGGCGGAAGTGGGAAGTGTCATTTCCCACTTCCGTTGTCCATTCAAACGCCGGAAAAAGAAAATGGTAAAACCTTTTTTTCCTTTTCTCTTTTCCTTTTTACACAACTATTTCCTCACTTTCAGGTGTTACAGTTAATTTTGTAGTCATGTAAATCTCATTTGTAATAACTTGTAGCTCAAAATAGTTAATTTTGTGGTCATGTAAATCTTACTTACATTCTAATTAGAGTCCAAATTTTTTTCATAATTAATTTTTATTTTAATATTATTTTACAGTCAACTTTGTGGTCAATCTTTTCACTTCTACTTTCACATTACTAACCAAACACCAGAAAATACAATATTCTTTTTCACTTTCACTTCCCAACTACCAACCAAACACCGGAAAAAATACACACAAATTGTCATTTTCCAAAAAGAAAAAAAAAAGAACCTATTTCTCACTTCCTCACTTCCACCCCCTTCCTTGAATCCAAACAACCCCTTACAAAGGTTAGCTTATCCAAGCCTGTTCTAGCTGAAGCAGCTTTAGTTTTAAACTTGACAAAGTTGAGATTGAATTTTTAATCTACGACTCAAGCTCAACTAATAACCAGGATACATTTATCACATGTAGATTACTGCCTAATACCATATCTTGCACAGATTTGTAGTTAACATATGTAGGATTATCTTTGGGCTTGCAGTTAATTGAACTTCAGGCATTGGTTGCCATCAACTCGAGTATTGGTGAAGCTATTGTTTGCTCATGCACTGAACACAATAACAAATAAAGCTACCATTTACTCCATAAAATGTGTCAATAATGGATCTATGTGCACGTGATTTGTGTGCTTAGACTTGATGGATATTGCCGATGGATATTGCTATTTCTAAGCTGCTATCACTTCTAGATTCTTCTTATGGATCAGCATATATTTTCCTTTGACCAAGTAAGATGCACATGATACTTGTGTATTTATATTATTTACAGGGGTAAGAGAAAATGGTTGACAATATAGCTGAGTTTATTATTCTTATATTATTTAATGTCTACTTCTTGCTATCTAGTTTAGTCTCTCTTACTTTTCCCTCTATTTTATCCTCTTCTTGCGATTATTATTCTTATATTTTGTTCTCATTTCTCATTTCTATGTCAGGTATTGTTCCTGGTGATTTTAATGTTATAGGAAGTGCTCCTATCTACAGAACTCATGTTAAGCCCTTGCAGGAGCAGCTGCAGAAGCAGCCCAAACCATTTCCAGTAAGCAATATATTGAATTGCCAACTTGATAATTCATTTGTGCATAAAGTTGCCATTTAAAAGAGTATGTGTAAAGTTACAATTTAAATGTGGAAGGTGGTGAACTCCATTTTCTAAATATCACACAGAGTTTGAAGATCAATCCTGAGAAGAAGGGTATTGATTCTTTTGAGGCATCTGACTTCAGACTTTGTCAGATATCATCCCCATTTGAAGATAGAACTGAAAATGGCTGTATAAGGCTGTAAACTCTGCATCACTTGGGATTAAAGCTAATTGTTCTTTCCCGACTGACAATTATAGTACATTGAGGTAAGCTACACGTGCTATAAATTCCATCATATGAGTTCAGACCCTTCTTTTGCTTAAAGGGAGATCATATATGATTTTGAATTGCAATTCTTACTAGTTGTGACAATTATATAGAAAGCATAGATATTGTTCTGTCGATGGGTGTTGTTAATCAAATATCATGTCATGTCATGATCATTTGTTAAATCTCATGTTAAAACTTTGTGGTTCATAACACGCACCATCTTTTTTTAATATGGCACAGCTGCAGACCTATTGATGCGAAGAGCTCATATAAATTAGAACAAAAGATCTTGCTTTACTGGTAATTTATGTCACTAGATTACAAGAGCTACTGTTTGTAATCATAGGCGAGTTGAGGATTTTCTTCTGCGCATTTCTTTAATCACCAAACCATCAATTTGATGGAATGGTTGCAACTCTGGCTCCTTTTTTTAATTGTGGTTGCTATGGAACTCTCACATTGAAATAGAAATTGTAATCCCTACAACTATTCAAATACACATCAATTCTTGAGCTTCACAGTTATCTATTACAGTAAGAAAGTCTGAGGTTGAATCATACCGTTTTTATTTGAATATTACATGACATTTCAATGCAAAGAATGGGGGAGGAAAATAATAGTGTTTGTCTAGAAATAAATAAACTCTTGGTTGTTTTTTCATCGCCAATACTGGTATGCATTTGGATGCATAATTCTGTATAAATGCATGTATTTGCGAGCATATCTGACTAAAAAGGATCTATGAATATTTTTATATAGAAAATCAATGTACTAACCAGTTACTCCTAATGGTTCATATCAGAACTGTGCTAGTTGAATAAAAACTAATTTGGCATCGAAAATACTGTAGTCAATTTTTCTCTCACTCCAACCAAATGCGACTGTAAATACTCATATTTCAGGCAGTAACTCAATTAGTTTTATTGACCAACACTTGTACTCAATAGACATAGCAATCAAGGTATGTCAATAAACTGTTCGAATGCAACTATTTATAGCAAGAAACAATTATCGACTACAACATTAATCTTCAACTTGCATGGAAGTTTTTTATCTTCCTAAATCCATACATAATTCTTTATAATGTGCATCATCGGTGTCATTGGAGGTCATTCCATCTTCCTAAGGTACAATAATCCATTAAATAAAGATAACATTTTCTTTATCTTGAGATTAATTCTTTACTTTCAATTTTAGTCTCATGTAAAAGGAGAAAAGAGGTTTCTTATTTTTCTGAAGCACAAAAATTCCATCTTTGATTGAACTTGTGCTTTTAAATTGTCAATAATTGACTGCCTTGTACTCTTATCATAAACTGTCAATAATTGTCTTGTGTTTTAATCATTTTCCTTTGCAAGATCAAGACCTTTTGTTTCATTCATCTGTAGCATAATAATTATCATTTTCGTCATTTTGCATTCCCCGGTGAGAATTCTTCTATCACATGAAATTAATAGAAGGTAAAACATATGTTTTGATCAATTCCCTCCGACATTTCATGGTAATATGAAAATTTTGATAAAAAGCTATGTTCTAGCATGTGATAAATCAAGATACTAATCTATCAAAGGAAATCCTTTTTTACTCCTTTGACATAAACCAAAGAACATTCTTCATAGTTAAAAATATCAACAACTTGGAGTAACCAATACAATAATTGGATGCTCACATTTGTTAATGAATGTACAATAGGACATCAGCTTCCATTTATGAAGCCACAAAGCATTACCTTTGTTTATTTCTTTATAATCCGTACAAACAATATAACAAATATGCAGGCCATACAAAAAAAATTCTACGAAAATGGAGAAATTTTAAACAAAAAAAAAAAAAAGTTCTGATTAATTGTAATTCTAAAATCTAATTAGGAGAAAATCGTTAGTGACTGTTTAAACCAAAATGTTTAAAAGTATTTTATTAATGAACACTAATTATGATATTTTGTAAGTTTAATCAACTTGTAAGGTAAAACCTAATCCTTCTACAAGTATTTGGTTGTGTATATTTATCGCGTGAGTTTTTAGGTCTGGTTCCTGAAGCATCCATATTTGATCCAATAAGAATACATGTCTAAAATAATTTTAGCAACCATAAACATAATCCTTATCCACCAACTATTCAAATTCACAATAGGATTTCATTACTAATATCAAACAAGATTGGAATCAAGATCGAGGGTTAGGTTAGTTAATTACCCCTTGATGTTTTAGTAAATTTCTTCCGTTACGGATTTTTTTTATAATATCTTTTCAATTTCCAACGAGTATGTTGATGTAGCTTCTGTTCTGATCTTCAAGCATGTTCATTATTCCAACAGTATCTATGCATTATTCAAACAGGATATGTGCAAAGGTAGCGGCAAAATTTTCAGTATGAGAGATAAAATGTGAGAGACAGTGCACTTAACTCCACATTTTCATCCAAAACAGCATCCTACAATTTTAGCATAAGGCAAATATGGCAACTAAACATCAATAACTGATAATTTACCATTATTTTTCACTCCAATTTAACATGACACTTTAAGCTGGTATGAGCAAGAGTCTAAAAACAATCTCGTGTATAAGCTTCACAAATCAGGAAAACAAAAAAAAAAAAGAATAAAAAAATCAGCCTTACTAAGGTGCTGATTAAAAAAGATATAAAGAACTAAAGGTATAAAAAAGAGTAAGGTTGGATGCTACCCACAAAGTCTACCCACAAACTCCTAAATTGTTACGGGTTTTCACCTAAAGAAAATTTTTAATCTTGGAGCTATATTGATCCTCTGTCAATGAGTATCTTCTTGCAAGCCTTGTAGCACATGAATGAAATCTCGGCAGCAGCCCTTTGTAAAACCGCCCGATTGTATGCTCATGGGAGCATGGATAATGGTCTTGTACACACTTGCAAGAAGTAAAACATATATTTTTCTCAATTTCCCCCAAAATTTCATATTAAACATAAATTTCAAAAACTAATAAAAGCTATGTTCAATTATTTGAGAAATCAAGCTACTAAAATACCTAAGAAATTTTTTTCCCCATTCTTGACACAAAACCAAAGAAAAGTGTTCATAAATTAAAAGATTAACAACTTGAGTAACCATATAATTATTAGATACTCACATTTGTTACATGAATGCATGTTAGGAGTTCACAGTACATTTATGAAGCCACAACACATTACCTTTGCTTATCTGTTTATATTCCATATACTAGAACATTTAAAAATAATTTTATTAATGAAACCTAATTACAATAATTGTAATCTCAATTGAATTATGAGATAAAATCTAACCCCTCTACAAGTATGGTTGTGTACATCTATCACGCGAGTTTTTGGATCTGAATCCCAAAGCGTCCATATTTGATCCAATAAGAATACTGTCGAAAATAATTTTAGCATCCATAATCCTTGCCCAATAACTATTCAGATTCACAATCAAATTACATTACTAATTTTAATCAAGATTGGGGTTTAGTTTTGTTAGTTAATTTTCCCTTGAGGATGTTTTTGGATAATAGTTTTTCAATTTCTAGAGTATGTCGATGAAGTTGTGATCTTACGCATACATTAGTATCGATTATTATTAACCCGCTCCAATTTTTATACCTCTCATCTCATACCATCTTATCTCCATACTTTTCCCTGTATTCGTTCCAACTTCATTGGATATTTCTCATTATTCCAACAGTAAATATGCACTATTCAAACAGTATATACGCAATGCCAGCAGCAAAATTTCCAGCATAAGAGGTAAAATATCAAAGACAACTGGCTTAATTCCACATATTTTCACTCAAAACAACATTCAACAATTATAACACAATACAAATATGGAAACTAAACATCAATAACTATTAATTTGCATTATTTTTCATTCTAGTTTAACACGACAATGTCAGCTCGTATCAACAGCTGTCTAAAAGCAATTTTATGAATAAGCTTCACAAGTCATAAGAAAAACAATTGAACAAAAAAATTCAGGCTAGATTGAGGCGCCGATTCAAAAAAGCTATCAATAACTAAAGGTATCAAAAAGAGTAAGGTTGATGCCTGCAAGTCCTAACATGTGACGAGTTTTCACTTAACGAAAAATCTTAATCTTAGAGCTCTACTGGTTCTCTCTTTATAGATCGGTATCTTCTTGGATCTCTACCGATCCTCCTCTTTATCGATCAGTATCTTCTTGCAAGCCTCATAACACATGAATGATATCCCGGCTGTAGTCACCAACTTCATGCAGCTCGGGCCCAACCCTTTGTGAAGCCCCCAGATTCCTTCCTTCTCTGAGTATGCTCATGAGAGCATGAAGCATGTTATTGTACACCTGCCTCCCACCAACAGCTCCCACCTGCATCTGCTTGCAAACCACCTCAAGAGGGAACATAGCACTGCTGGGGATAGCACCAGCTGCTGACCCAATTAAGAGGGTTGCAATGTTGCCGATGCCATCAGTCTTGAAAGCCTTCTCATATGTTTTCTTCAATGTATCGTAAGCAAAGTAATTGGTTGCAGCATATGGGTACTGTACCTATTAGACTCGGGGTGAGACCTCGGTAGGGTTCTGTAGGGCCTTCCTCTCACAATATTTTGAGGAAGGCGCGCATGAGGTTGTCGCAGACATCTCTCTGCAATCAGAGGCAGTGTAATTAGAGAAGGGCGTAATGTGTGCATATAAAACTACAAAATAGTGTTGGAATTGAAGAATATAAAGGTGAATCTTCGAGTTGAATTATGGCAAGATCCGTTGATGGAATCAACCGGATGATGGTTGGAGTGTGTTCTCCTTCCATTTGTGATGAACGTGGTATATTCACATGTTCAATTCCGACTTCGAATGAATGAGATATTCAAGTCCAAAGATTGCCTAATTCAAAGCCAAAAACGGGACTAAAGGTAGCTTAAAGCATTTAGTCCCACATTGGCCGTGGGATGGAAGTTTGTGGTGTATATATAGAGAAAATTGAGAACAAAGGGCGTGCCCTTGGGTACTTGGAGTTTTCGCGCGCGAAAAGGAGGGAACTATGCACGTATGTGCGCGCGCGCGCGCCGCCGCTGGCGGCGCCGGCGCCGGTGCCGGGTTTGGGTTTGGGTTTGGGTCTGAGTGAGTTCAGGTTCCCTACCTGGCCTGGTTCTTTTTGAATTGGGTCTCAAGGTATGATCCGAACCAGATCCACTTCCAAACCAGACCGGACCCGATCCACCAACAGGTTGCGAACCTGTTGGACTGCCCGTCCGCTGTCAGGATCTGAACCGATCCGCCAACGGTCGCGAACCAGTTGGACAGCAACGGGTGCGAACCAGTTGGCAGGCCAAAGGGTGCGAACCAGTTGGCAGACCAAAGGGTGCAGCCTTTGGTTGGGTTCAGACCTGAAGGCCCCTTTTTGAATGCTATATAAAGCATTCCAAGTTCTCATTTTAACACACACCAAATCTGAGATTCTCTCTCTCTCTCTAAAAGTTCTGACTTCGGTTCTGAACTGGGCTCCAGCGAAGTGGGAATCCACGACTTCCAGAGCGACTTCCAACGAAGTGGGAATCCGCGACTTCCAAGTGAAGTGGGAATCCAAAGCGACTTCCTAAAGGAGATTCTGTCAAAATTCTTCAACCTTCCTACGTCCTCAACAGTGGGTGTTCCTCCAAAAGAGTAAGACAAATATTCATTTGAAATTTGTCGTTATACCGCTGTTTTGCTAATCCTGTGTAGGTACTGGTTGACTACGGTTCGACCGTACGGTAATTTGGTAGTGCTATCCAAATACCGTGAAGAAGTGTTGTATCTTGGGAGACCAGCGTCCATTATCCCGTTAGCACCGGTGCGGGGGACGTAATTGTCTTAAGGAGATTCGCTGTAAGCGTACCTCACTTCAAATACTGTATAAGGGGACTAAGTCCTTTATACAGGGGATATACTTTACAGTATATCGAGATTGACTTAGATTTAGTCTAAGTGTTACTGTATAAGTGGATTAAGTCCTTTATACAGGGGATATACTTTACAGTATATCGAGACTGACTTGGATTCAGTCTAATTGGTGCTTAAACCAAGGAAGAAAATTGAAAGGTGGTTCTTAAATTAAGGAACGTTCTATTGAACGGAAAACCTCCCACCTGATATTTGCCGACCTGGCCAATTAGATTGTTGATATCTCAGTGATCTTGATTAGTTGTCAGATTGATTCTTGTTAAGCAGAATACCCAACAATCTTAAGACAATTATAGTTTCTTACTTCTGTTCTGCTTGAACTTACAGAAGATGTCTGAGACTAATCAAGATAGCTCAAGTAAGGCACCAAACATGCTACAAGCATTGATGCCTACTCCACTTCCTAATCCGAAGCCGGAGAAGCCAGGAAAATTTGATGGCATAGAATTCAAGAGGTGGCAACAGAAGATGCTCTTCTACTTGACCACTCTTCATCTGGCCAGATTCCTGGAAGAAGATCCACCAGAGCCTGCAACTGATGCATGGACTCAATGTGACTTCCTTTGCCGAAATTATGTTTTAAATGGACTGGATGACTCTATTTACAATGTCTACAGTCCTATCACAACGGCAAAGAAGTTATGGATCAGTCTTGACAAGAAGTACAAGACTGAGGATGCTGGTACCAAGAAGTTCATCGTTGGACGATTTCTGGAGTACAAAATGGTGGACAGCAAGACTGTAATCAGTCAGGTGCAAGAGTTCCAACTTATCTTGCATGAGATAGAAGCCGAAGGTATGATCCTACCTGAAAATTTTCAGGTTGCTACTATCGTGGAGAAACTCCCAGCTGCGTGGAGAGATTTCAAGAACTACCTTAAGCACAAGCGAAAGGAGTTGAAGTTGGAGGATCTCATTGTGAGGCTTCGTATTGAGGAGGACAACAGAAAGTCCGAGAAAAGGAGCAGTAAGAACTCCTACGAAGCAAAAGCTAATGTGATCGAAGACTCAAAGGGGAAAGCGTCTACTTCCAAAGGCTTAAAGCGGAAGAAGACTTCCCAGGGGTACAAAGGCAAGGTCCAAGAAGGCAAGAACATGCGCTTCAAGGGAACTTGCTACATCTGCAACAAAGAGGGGCATAAGGCGAATGAATGTCGCAGCCGTCTCAAACAAAACAAGAATCTTGTTGATTGTCTTTTTAAAGACAATGTTGCAGTGGTAGACAAAAAGTCTGTGTATCTGTACCCGAAGCTTATAAATAAAGAAAATTCTTCTGTTTATTTGCTTGAGTCCCCTAATTTGTGGCATGCTAGATTAGGGCATGTAAATTACAAGTCTTTAAAGAACTTGTCTAATCTAGGATATATTCCTAAACTCAACTTGGAAGAAATTCGCAAGTGTGAGGTTTGTGTTGAGGCCAAGTTGGCTAAAAATTCATTTCACTCAATAGATCGAAATACAGAACCTTTAGGGTTAATTCATAGCGATCTATGTGACTTGAAGTTTATGCCAACTAGAGGCGGTAAAAAGTATTTTATTACTTTTATTGATGACTGTACAAGATACTGTTATGTGTATCTTTTGAACAGTAAGGATGAGGCAATAAATATGTTTACAACATATAAAGCCGAAGTTGAGAATCAACTCAACAAGAAATCAAGATTCTAAAATCCGATAGAGGCGGAGAATATGAATCAAATGATTTTAGTGAGTTATGTGCTAGTTTTGGTATAATACATCAAACTACAGCACCATACACTCCTCAGCAGAATGGAATTGCTGAACGGAAGAACAGAACTTTGAAGGAGATGGTTAATTCCATGCTCGTAAGTTCTGGAGCTCCGCAGAACTTGTGGGGGAAGCTCTATTAACTGCAAATCATATTCTAAATAGAGTACCCCACAAGAAACTTGGTCTTATACCATTCGAGTTATGGCATGGAAGGACACCTTCCTACCATTACCTCAAAATGTGGGGGTGCCTTGCAAAGGTGCTAGCACCATTACCTAAAAAGACTAAGTTGGGAGCAAAAACTATAGACTGCGTATTCATAGGCTATGCCTTGAATAGTAGTGCCTATAGGTTTCTGGTTCATAAATCAGAAATACCTGATATTCATGTAAACATGATTATCGAATCTCGAGATGCTGTGTTTTTTGAAGATATCTTTCCGTACAAACGGGAAGCAGATAAGACTTCTGGGAAAAGAACACACGAGATGGCGTTCAGGGACGAAAGCCCCGAGGAACCAATTGTAAATGCGGAAATTGAACCAAGAAGAAGTCAGAGATCTAGAATCTCAAAATCTTTTGGTCCAGATTTCATAGCATACGCTATTGAGAGCGAGCCTCAAACATTTAAAGAGGCTATGTCAAACCCAGAAGCAC
The DNA here is from genome assembly GCA_038442645.1 of Agave tequilana. Classification (NCBI taxonomy): domain Eukaryota; kingdom Viridiplantae; phylum Streptophyta; class Magnoliopsida; order Asparagales; family Asparagaceae; genus Agave; species Agave tequilana. The sequence goes on along the minus strand of JAVJIF010008334.1, from coordinate 148,571 downwards.
AAATGTGGAAAGAAGCTATAAATAGCGAAATAGAATCCATACTAAGTAATCATACTTGGGAATTGGTAAACTTACCTCCTGGAAGTAAACCAATTGGGTGTAAGTGGATTTTCAAACGAAAATTAAAACCCGATGGATCTATCGATAAGTACAAGGCTAGATTAGTAGCCAAGGGTTATCGACAAATAGAAGGACTTGACTACTTCGATACTTATTCACCAGTAACAAGAATAACGTCCATTCGGATGTTAATTGCAATTGCAATATTGCACAACTTAGATATCCATCAAATGGATGTCAAGACTGCATTCTTAAATGGTGAATTAAGTGAAGAGATATATATGGAGCAACCTGAAGGATTTAAAGTCAAGGGCCAAGAACACAAGTGTGTAAATTGGTAAAATCCTTATACGTTTAAAGCAAGCTCCAAAACAATGGCATGAGAAATTTGATAGTGTCATGATCAAAGATGGATTCACTATCAATGAATGCGATAAGTGTGTTTACACAAAAACAGTTGGAGATGCATGTATCATTGTTTGTCTTTATGTAGACGACATGTTGATACTTGGGACTAATATTGAGATTATTAAGTCCACTAAAAGAATGTTATCCAGCAGTTTTGATATGAAGGATCTGGGGGTTGCTGATGTAATTTTAGGCATTAAAATTACTAGAACACCAGATGGAATCAGTCTATCTCAATCTCACTACGTGGATAAGATGATAGAAAGATTCAAGGATCATGGGATAAAGAGAATACAAATCCTTTTCTCCCACACGTCCACCTTCATAAGAATACAGGAACTGGAATACGCCAGTTGGAGTATTCGCAGATTATCGGAAGTCTAATGTATTTAATGAATTGCACTAGACCCGATATTGCTTACGCTGTAAGCAAGTTAAGTAGATACACTAGTAATCCTAGTGATCTACATTGGACCGCTCTACTACGAGTATTGGGTTACGTATCACATACCAAGGAATATGCCTTGAGATATGGAAAGTATCCTCCTGTACTGGAAGGATACAGTGATGCTAATTGGATTGCAGATTCTGAGGAATCAAAATCAACTAGCGGATACGTATTTACTCTAGCAGGAGCAGCGGTATCATGGAAATCTTCTAAGCAAACATGTATTGCCCGTTCCACTATGGAATCGGAATTCATAGCCTTAGATAAGGCTGGAGAAGAAGCAGAATGGCTTCGACAATTCTTAGAAGATATACCGTTATGGCAAAAGCCAGTGCCCGCTATATGTATACACTGCGACAATCAAGCAGCTATATCTAGGGCACAAAATGTGATATACAACGGTAAGTCTAGACATATTCGTCGTAGACATAATACCGTGAAGCAGTTGCTCTCAAATGGAATTATCTCTATTGACTTTGTATCGTCAAAGGATAATTTAGCGGATCCGCTTACTAAAGGTTTAAGTGGAGAGCGTATAAACTGCGCATCGAGGGGAATGGGTCTAAAAGCCTAACCTTACCGAGTCAGCTTAATGGAAACCTCACTTAGCGACTGGAGATCCCACGGACTAAGTTCAAGAGGAAAAACTAGTTATGATTGACTCAGCAAGTAAGCACTTGGGAGCTTGACTCCAATCCATTCCTAAGGTGCACATAAGTGCTTGTCTACAAGTGGGTTAAGGATAAGCTTAACGCTTTTAATGATGCCTATATCTTGTTTCTAAACAAGTGGAGTAGAGTAGACTACTCTTAATAGGTCCATCACCTATGTGAGTATAGAGTTGGGTCGGCTCTTTGGGAATCTCTATGGAGGCTGTTATTCCCTAAAGATACTCTCTGATATCAAGAATGTCCAGGGCCAAAACGGACACAACAGAGAACCAAAGTTGATTTGGAAAGTCACTGTGTGAAGCTTGTTGACTTGGCTTACACTAACGGCTAACAGTTCAAGACCTAGTTCACTGATTAGCCAGTAAGTCCGATAAAGCTTTCGCTATGGAAGGTTCAAGACCTAGTTCACCTATCCTTATGCAGTTTCTTTTCTCAAGTACCTTTCACAATAGAGTCAGTCTCTTTGTGTGTCATTCCTTGAATCTCTCATTCATTGTGGGGGATTGTTGGAATTGAAGAATATAAAGGTGAATCTTCGAGTTGAATTATGGCAAGATCCGTTGATGGAATCAACGGATGATGGTTGGAGTGTGTTCTCCTTCCATTTGTGATGAACGTGGTATATTCACATGTTCAATTCCGACTTCGAATGAATGAGATATTCAAGTCCAAAGATTGCCTAATTCAAAGCCAAAACGGGACTAAAGGTAGCTTAAAGCATTTAGTCCCACATTGGCCGTGGGATGGAAGTTTGTGGTGTATATATAGAGAAAATTGAGAACAAAGGGCGTGCCCTTTGGGTACTTGGAGTTTTCGCGCGCGAAAAGGAGGGAACTATGCACGTATGTGCGCGCGCGCGCGCCGCCGCTGGCGGCGGCGGCCCCGGTGCCGGTGCCGGGTTTGGGTTTGGGTTTGGGTTTGGGTTTGGGTCTGAGTGAGTTCGGGTTCCCTACCTGGCCTGGTTCTTTTTGAATTGGGTCTCAAGGTATGATCCGAACCAGATCCACTTCCAAACCAGACCGGACCCGATCCACCAACAGGTTGCGAACCTGTTGGACTGCCCGCTCCGCTGTCAGGATCTGAACCGATCCGCCAACGGTCGCGAACCAGTTGGACAGCCAACGGGTGCGAACCAGTTGGCAGGCCAAAGGGTGCGAACCAGTTGGCAGGCAAAGGGTGCAGCCTTTGGTTGGGTTCAGACCTGAAGGCCCCTTTTGGAATGCTATATAAAGCATTCCAAGTTCTCATTTTAACACACACCAAATCTGAGATTTCTCTCTCTCTCTCTAAAAGTTCTGACTTCGGTTCTGAACTGGGCTCCAGCGAAGTGGGAATCCACGACTTCCAGAGCGACTTCCAACGAAGTGGGAATCCGCGACTTCCAAGTGAAGTGGGAATCCAAAGCGACTTCCTAAAGGAGATTCTGTCAAAATTCTTCAACCTTCCTACGTCCTCAACAGTGGGTGTTCCTCCAAAAGAGTAAGACAAATATTCATTTGAAATTTGTCGTTATACCGCTGTTTTGCTAATCCTGTGTAGGTACTGGTTGACTACGGTTCGACCGTACGGTAATTTGGTAGTGCTATCCAAATACCGTGAAGAAGTGTTGTATCTTGGGAGACCAGCGTCCATTATCCCGTTAGCACCGGTGCGGGGGACGTAATTGTCTTAAGGAGATTCGCTGTAAGCGTACCTCACTTCAAATACTGTATAAGGGGACTAAGTCCTTTATACAGGGGATATACTTTACAGTATATCGAGATTGACTTAGATTTAGTCTAAGTGTTACTGTATAAGTGGATTAAGTCCTTTATACAGGGGATATACTTTACAGTATATCGAGACTGACTTGGATTCAGTCTAATTGGTGCTTAAACCAAGGAAGGAAATTGAAAGGTGGTTCTTAAATTAAGGAACGTTCTATTGAACGGAAAACCTCCCACCTGATATTTGCCGACCTGGCCAATTAGATTGTTGATATCTCAGTGATCTTGATTAGTTGTCAGATTGATTCTTGTTAAGCAGAATACCCAACAAATAGATATTGGGTTAGAGTACCAACCTCTATGGTTAACCCGAGTCTTGAGTAATTCTAGAGGATATGTGCAAAGCGTTGAACTAACCTAGGGATGAGAATGGACATGTTCTTTTTTTCATATTCTTATAGAAAATTTTCTATTGGACATGTCCAATGAGGGCCCATGGACACGTCCATTCTCATCCCTAAGCTAACCCCAGCACATGCTCCAGCAATCAGTGACCTTCTTGACTGTATCATAGGCAAACAGCCATTAGCAAATATAATAACCATGAAGCAGATATGTGCAGCTAAAATGCAGACTTCATAGCATCAAAATAATAATGTGCGATTATATTTTCTTTTATTGCTTGTGCTAAGAATATAAACGTCTGTGCTTCAAAATAAATAAATAAATGCCCATAACATAATCTGGCAAAGAAATGACATTACTTGATATGCACACACAAGGGCAACAAATTTCTGTGTTGTGCACAACCACCCTGTGTATGTATTTATAAACACACAAGCTTTCCTGGTAACAAACACATGAAATAAAAACAACACATCAAGGTGGTTAAATATCAAATTGGATTTAACAATAGAAATGGTAGAATCCAAGTTTTCAAAAAGATAAGATGGGAAGTATATAAAGAAATAAGAAACTAAAAAAAACCCTTGCTTTAACCTCACTATTGTAGGATGTAACATAGATATTGGATGATAAAGTAGTTCATTTTATTGCAGAAAGTTTGTGAAATTATGCAGTCCCTCACAACAAGAAACTCTTTCATATGTTGAGACGAAGAACACAGGAAACGCGAAGAATGTCTAATCTTTCATTTCAAAGGGACAAGGACACAAAGATTCATTCTTGATTCTAGTACAGAATATGTATGCATATAATACAGTTCGGATATTTTATAAAATGAATAAAAAATCAGCAATAAAAAATGTGAACGTAAAAAAATTCAGATACATGTACGTTTGAGCATTATTCGTAAATCAATGGAAATTACAGAACTAAAAATTTGGTAGATATACCAAAGAAATTGAGTAAGATCCAATACTATTATAACTAATTTTTTAGATAATATAATCAAATCATAATCAGACATTCACTAGAAACAGAAATTCATAATGAATATAGCGAGTTTTGAATTTTTACTATACCTGAAAACAACTTAGAGTTATCTGAAAATAAATCTTGTTCAAGACAGAAAGATAATTGATCTCTCTATTTCTTCTAACTGTGAGCATGATACAGCGAAGTATTATTTCTGTGTATAAATGGCAATGAGTATAATGCGAGTATTACAGTGAACCATTGGAAGGAAAAAAACGTGTACATATACGCAATCCGTTAAATTCGCACGCTACGTGAACAATACGTGAATTTTACTTAGCGTTACACACACACAAACACACACATGCACGGAACCACCCACAAGCACCACTAAAAAAAATAGAATAGAACAGTAAAATAGCACCATTGTCCGATGGGGGAAACACCCTGACTACTACCTCCAACAAAGAATAACAGTGCAATGTATCAGAAGGTTAGAACTCCACATTTTATTCTTCCTTTTCACATAGTAGTTATATGAACTATATTTTGTAAGGTAGCCATCTAAAGCGAGGGGGAAAACAATTTTACCTACCAAAAACAAGGAACTTGTTTTAAAACAAGCAATCAATTAACCAGAAAGAGTTTTATGATCAAACATGAACAAGCAGTAAAAGATGATAACTAAATTAGGGTCCATAATTTAGATAGTCATCCTTTCACAGAAAAATGAAACCAAACTAGTAGTTGATTACTTGGTCAATATAAGCTTGCATTATGTAAAAAAATACAATAAAAAAAAAAGGAAAAAAAAGTATAATGGCACCTAAAACTTGTCTAAAAGGCTTAGTAAACACAAACTACACCACTTTGCTCAGTTTAATCTGCTCATGTTATTGGATGGCTGGGTGCTGATTGAAGTTTCAATTGTTCTGCATTTTGTTTCTTACCACTCGGCTCAGAATCCTGACATGTAAATAATGATGGCAGCAATGACCGTATGCATCAAATATGATGATGATGGTAGTGGAAAATCTATATGTAGAGATTAAGGCACTGAACAAATAGGAAGAGGTGACAGTAATTATGAGGGCAGTGGCATCCCCTATAAAAATCGCTTTTTTGTCTTCCTTGTGGTTCTACGGAGAGTCGAAAAGGATGGGATAATTGGGGAGATTGCTAGGTTTTTATCAATCAATGGAGGAAACAATGGGGGAAGGCCGGGGATTGCAATCCCCTCTCCTTGTTCTGCTCTCCTTTTATTCCCTTTCTTACTGGGATTCATTGAGCCAAATTGCCATCTTCCAGTTTACCACAATGCCCATCTATGGTTTTTTAGGCCTGGTTGTTATAAACTAAGAAAAATATAGAGAAACGAGAGGAGAAAATCAAGAGAAATTATTCTCAGGCTCAGGCTTGTGTATTCTTCATTCTTCCTTGTAGCTTCTATTATATAGGCATATAAAAGTATAGGTTAAGAGGAGGATGGAGAGACCACTCACTATCTCATGCATTCACAACATGTATTTATAAGGAAGAAGGTGAAGATGTCGCCTACTAACTTGTGCATTTACAAGAGAGAAAGTGAAGACGTATGGTGGTCATCCACTATCTTATGCATTTACAACACTCCCCTTGGATATTCACCATTCATAAATATGCCTCGTTAAAAACCTCGCCAGTATAACCCAGTGGGACAAAATTTGGACTAAGGAAAAAATAGTACATATTCATATGCATCTGGTGAGCGTGTGACACTCCCTCGTTAAAAGCTTTCTAAGAAAAACCCAGTGAGATAAAATTTGGACGAAAGAAAAGAGTACAGTGTGTAAACCTATTGATGACACGCTCCCCCTGATGAGATAAACTCAACTTTCAGCATGTAATGTCTCTGAGGCGGCGCATTCTAATTTTATGTACCAGTTTCTTGAATGTTGATGCTGGCAACGCTTTTGTGAATAAATCTGCCAGATTGTTACTTGACCGTATTTGTTGAGTATCAATATTTCCTTTCTTCTAAAGCTCATGGGTGTAGAAAAACTTTGATGATATGTGTTTGATCTTCTCTTTTATTGTAGCCTCCTGTAATTTGTGCAATACAAACAACATTATCTTCAAACAATGTTGTGAGAGCATCTTTCGTTGAGGATAATCCGCACGATTATCGAATATGCTGGACCATAAATCTTAACCATATGCCTTCACGATTCGCTTCATGGATTGCAAGAATTTCAGAGTGGTTGGATGAAGTGGCAACTATATTTTGTTTTGCAGATCTCCATGAAATAGTGGTGTCATCGTACATGAAGACATAGGCCACAACAATTGTTCTTCAGAAATTGAATCCTTCAAGGATTTTCATATACATATACATGCATATACGTATATACTATAGGGATAGACTTGAGTACATGCGGAAGGATTCGAGCCTGAATCCTTCCCGCTCAAATTCAATCCTATGACATTCAAATACAAGATCCACTCTATTGAAGTTGATCTACATATTTAAAGTAACTAAAAATCAAAAATCAACTATTTTAAATACTTTTTGCCCATCTATCAAGTATGTGCAAAATAGACGGCCAAAAATAGCATTTTACTTAGATCTATGACTTTAGACATATAAATTCTCGATCCGACCATTTGATCATGATTTAAACATTTAAAAACCCCACAAACCAATTGTTGTTAGGTTTCAAATATTATACACCATTAAACTAGCAACTAACTATTTCTGTCGTTCATTTTGCGCCTACTTAATGGATGGGCAAAAGTATTCAAAACACTTGATTTTTGGTTTTTAATTATTTTAAACAATATAGATCAACTTCAAAGGAGTTGATCTTAAATTTGAATATCGTGGGAGTGAGTTTGAGTGAGAAGGATTCGGGCTCGAATCCTTCCGCATATACCCAAGTCTATCCTTATATATATGTCATTATCTAATGACTCATATAAATATACCGTAACTGCATCTATAAGACGCATGCTTAGTCCTTCTGAAACTACAAAGTGATCAAATAGCTAAGAGGTAGCATCCATTAAAGAAAGTATATTTTCCATAATCAATTCCAGTGTTGGCCCAAAGGCCCATCACTCTAGTTTTGATGATGATTAACTCATGTAGTTATAATACTAATGATCTTGTGTTTATATAGTTTCAATTATTGATCAAGATCTTAGTACGTGCTTAGCTTCAACAAAGGAGTTTTGGAGCTAACACAGATAGATTCAAGAGCTCGCGCGTCAAGATCGCATTTAGCACTCGGATGGAGTCAAGCTCTTTGGATCGTGTTTGGATCGAGTTGGCTTGGAGAAGGAGTTTTACAAGAAGACTTCAGTTTGCTTAATTTAAATTTGTGTTTAGATATTGTGTAAGATGGGCTAGTGTTGATTTGCTCAAGTTTACACACACACACAAGTTCAATACGTTTGGTTTTCGGTTTAACCGGTTTTAGATTTCAACTTCACAAATATATGGTTTTTCATGAAAAGATAGAATCAAAACAAGTTTACATGGTTTAATGTATATTGGATTTCATTTATATACATCTATACTTCATATATTTAGAAAAACTTATTTTGATGATTCTATTTCATGTGTTTAGAGTTTTGGAGAAAATGGATTTTCATTTCAAAATCTAAGTTTTGGAAAATACGGTTTTCGGTTTAAAGCTTAATTTTTATATTGCTAAAATAGTTCAAATAGTTTGTAATGTGTGTTATTTTTGGTCACACATATTTGTTCTTCAAATATTTATAAGAACTGATTTTTGTGGAATTTATGAGAATTTATGGGATTTTATTGGAGTTAAAAAGACAAAGTTCCAAGTCCCTATTTCCCAAGTTTCAAGTCCCTATTTCCCAGCCTGAGCATGCTGGCGGTCGATCGGACGGTCGACTGGACCAGAGGTCGGTTGACCGATGGCATAAGAACGTGCACAAAGCCAGCCTATAAGGCCAGTCGACCGGGCGGTCGACCGACTCTAACTACCCAACTCTCGGGTAAAACCGGTCGACGACAGGCTGAATGCCTTTAGGCTCGGTCGACCAGTGGAAGAGTTTTGCCTTGAGCGGTCGACCGAAGGCACAACGGTCAGAAATATGACCGTTGGCCGGTCAACCGGCCGGTTGACCGAAAGGTCAAAAATGACCTTTTCTGGCTGCCAACAGCTATTTTTTTGAGAGGCTATAAATAGGGCTTCTCTTGGGCTGTTTTCAATAAGATTTCTAAGATAATTTCTTCTCATCTTTTCAAGAGTTTAGCAGCAAGTTTTAAAAGGAGTTTTTTAAGCCAAAAGTTTTATCTTTTATTTGTTTTTAAAGTGTTGGAAAAAAATCAAAGAAAAGATAGTCTTTAGGAAACTGGTTTTGATCTTTATTTTCATATCTATCTAGTATTTTTCTCAAGTATTTTTCTTTATTATTTTTTCTTTCCAAACACTTTATTTTCTCACACTTGAGCTATCATCTCTAATCCTATCTATAGGATCTTGTTTTTGTGAGGAAAATTGTTTGTGGTCTATTGTGATCACTAAGTGTTGTTTGTAATCATTAGATCACCAAGTTTGTAATCCTTTCTTTACTTTGGCTTTGTGCCTATCCCTCTTGTGTAAAGGTGATTGTGGTTGAGTTTTGATTTTGTGCTTATCCCTCTTGTGTAGAGGTGATTTTATTTGAGTTTTGATTTTGTGCCTATCCCTCTTGTGTAGATGTGATTGTGATTTGAGAGAGGAGTAGTATACTCCAAGTGTAGAGCTGTAATTCCTTAGTGAAGGTCCCTTTGTGGAAAGTCCTGTGTGGACATAGTGAGAATCCTTCTGTGTGAAGGCGGGGACGTAGAGCAGTGGCTCGAATCTCGAAACATATCTTGTTGTTTGCGTTTGATCCACTATCTCTTAACTCTATCTCTCTTATATTTTACATTGTTTTATATTGTACATATTCATATGCTAGATATAATTTGTGTGTTGCCCATACTTGTGTTGAACCAAGAGAGCTTCAATAGCACATCAACTCTTAATTTAGAGGAATCTCGAGGAGATAGTCGAGAGCCCTCCACCGGGAATTCGGCTATACTCTTTGGTTACACATAATGTGTTGCAATTGATTTTTAATTCTGCATTATTTGTCGTTAAATTAGCTAGTACACCTTTTCACCTCCCTCTAGGTGTATTTCAATTGGTATCAGAGCTTGGTGCTCTTGATTTGGGTCTAACAACCTTGAGTTAAAGATCCTATTTTAGCTAATCACAATATTTGTTTACACACATATATGAATTTCATGACACCTCCTATGTTTGACATTCTTAACATCAAAACTTGGAAATTTAAGATGTTCATATGCCTTAAAGCCCTAGGATTGCATGTTTACCTTACCACTACCAAGAAATCTTATCTTGATAATGACAAGTACATTGAGGCTAATACACAAGCCTTAGAGGCACTTAGGCACACACTTAGTAAAGATTATTTATATATGATTTCTCATTGTGATTCCGCTTTTACAATGTGGAATACATTGACCTCTCTCGAGCTACAAACGATAAATACTGTGGAGAAAGAATCTAGTGGAGAAGAATCCGACCAAGCTTGCTTCATGGTCCAAGGGAATGACTCCCTTGAGGTAAACTCGGACACTCAATTAGATGATAGTGCTAGTTCTTCTTGTGATGATAACATGAATGCACATGCATTAAATGAAGAACTATCTATATTGTGTGAAAACTTGCTTTCAAAGTACAAAGTTTTGAAAAGTAAGAGTTCTAATTAAAAGAAGAAAATGAAAATTTGTTTTCAAAGCTAAATAAGATTTTACAAGAGGGTTGAGATTTCAAGTAAAAGAGACTCCTTGAAAAGTCAACTTGACCTTGTTTTAAAAAAAACGAAATTTTAAAGAATAAAATGATTGTGATGATGTTCTGAAGAAAAATGAAGTTTTGTTTTCAAAATTTGAAATTGTTTAAAAGAGAATGATTCTTTGAAAAATAAAATTGTTTTAATTCCAAAAGAACTAGATTTAGTTTAAAGAAAAATATTTCTTTGAAAAATGATTTTGATTCCAATGTTTGTCATCAACGACAACAACAACTAAGCCATTTGTCCCAAGTATTTGGGGTAGGCAGCAGGCTACATGAACCAAAAGAGAATTACGTCAGATCGGGCACATGTTGTTGGCCCAAAGGCCTTCCACCCTAGTTTTGATGATGATTAACTCATGTGGTTATGTTTACTAATATTCTTGTGATTTTAAGTTTCAGATCATTAGCAAGATATTAGTTGGTGATTAGCTTCAACAAGGTGTTTAGAAGCTTTTCATAGTGATTCCAGGGCCAAAGCTTCAAGATCACACATTGCCATAGCCCATAGATGGAGTTTTGGAGCAAGTCAACTTGAAGATGAAGATCATCAAGAAGACTTAGGTATCCATAGTTTAGATAGTGTGTTTTAGATCCATTTGTAAAGCTTAGTATAGTTGATATGCTCAAGTGCACAATACACACACATTTTCATGTTTTGGAATTGGTTTTCATGAATGATTGATCAAAATAAGTTTACATGGTTTTTATGTATATTAGATGTGTTCAATATACATACATGCTTCATATCTTAAACAAACTTATTTTGATATGTCTATTCATGAGTTTTTAGGAAAATCAGATTTCCTATTGAAAGATCAAGTTTGATAAAATACAAGTTTTGTTTTTGATAAAATTTGCAAGACTCAAAAATGAATTGATATGATTGATATATGTCTTGAAATTTTTATCACAAGTTTGTGTTTTAATATAAAATGTTAAAACAAGTTTTATGGGATTTTCAGAAAAGATAAAAGATTTTTATAAAATATTTTTTCCCAGTTTTTCTGACCCAGATTTCTGTTCCAGGCTTCAATCAGTCGACTAAGTCAACTGGCCTAGTCGACTTGGCTGAAGTCGGTCGACCGGGCCGGTCGACCGACGTGCACAAATCTGTGCACGTTTGGAGACACTGGGACGGTCGACCGTCCGGGTCGACCGGGTCTGAGAGCAGTGCTCTCTGTTTGTTTGGGTCGACCGGGCCGGTCGACCGTGGTTGCCCAACGGTCATATTTCTGACCGTTGGCGGTCGACCGGGCCGGTCGACCGTCAGCCTGTCAGGCTGCCACATCAGCCTAACGACTAGTTTTCTGATGGGGCTATAAATACCCCATTTGTTTGAGGTTTTAGCCAAGATTTTCAAGAGCAAAAATTCTCAGTTTTCTGAAGTGTTTTAAAAAATTTCAAAGTGTTTTTGGGCCAAAAAGAATTCATCTTATTTGTTTTAGGTTTTTGGAAAAATCAAAGAAAAGGGTATTTTGGGAGATTTGTCTTGGTTTTCATTCTATATCTTTTGCAAGAATTTTCCCAAGTGTTTTTCTTTGTTGCTTGTTTTTCAAACACCTAGTTTCCACACTTGAGCTATCTTCTATCCTAATCTATTAGGATCATTTGTTTTGTGGAAAAAGAGAAAGGAAAGAGGTTTGTGGTTGAAAGAGACCACCTATTGTAAACCCTTGATTTCTTGGTTGCTCCCTCTTTGGTAGAGGTTGAGGTTGTGTAATTGGGTTGTTGGTTTGCTCTCTCTAGTGAGAGGTGGAGTTTGGTTGTAAACCCTCTTCGGTAGAGGTGTTGTGGTTGTTTGGCTAAGGGCCTACCCCTCTTGTGTGAGGTGGTGTTTATATTGAGAGAGGAGTTCGGTACTCCTTGTGTTGTAACAAATCCTTCTCGGTGAAGGTTCCCTCGGTGGGAGTCCTCGGTGGACGTTATAGTGGATTGGAAATCCTACACGGTGGTGTAGGCGGGGATGTAGAGCAAGGTGCTCGAACCTCGAAACATATCTTGTCTTAGCGTTTGATCCACTTGTCTCTCAACTCTCTCTCTCTTTACATTTGTGCAAAGCATTATTCATTCATATTGTCATATCATTCATTGCTTGTGTTACCTTACATTATTTCATATTGTTATTCATCCTTATATGCTTGGCTTGATTGTGTGTGTGCCTCACTTATACTTAATCAACAAGAGCTTCACATAGCACCTCAACCCATTCAAGGGGAATCAAGAGGAGTTAGTCCAGAGCCCTTCACGGGAATTCGGCTACACTTGTTGATTGTATTAAGTGTGTTGCAAAATTTGCATTAGCTTCCGCATTTAGCGCATTTAGTTCACTAGATTAGCACTTACACCTATTCACCCCCCTCTAGGTGTTTTTCAATTGGTATCAGAGCTAGTGCTCCTGATATTAGGCTTAACATCCTAGGAGTGAGATTCATTTACTTGCTAATCTATTGTTTGCATTTGCTTGTTTGCACACTCATATAGTTTACCATGGCTTTCATGACCCCACCTATGTTTGACCCTTCCAACATTCATGTTTGGAAGATTAGGATGACCGTTTATTTACAAACCCAAGGACATAAGGTTTACCTTGCCATTACCAAGGAATCCTTCCTTAGTGATAGCAATCATATAGGGGCCAATGCACAAGCCCTTGAGGCTATTAGAAGCACATTATCTAAAGATTATCTTTTACGTGTTTCTAACATTGATTCCGCCTTTGCAGTGTGGAATTTGTTGACAACCACCACCACCTCCAAGCTTCAATTGCCAAATCAATCGGAGGAGTCTAGTGGAGAATTCGACTCACAATGCTATATGGTCCAAGGGAATGACTCCCTTGAGATACAATCGGAATCTCTATTAGATGCTAATGATGCTAGTTCTTCATGTGATGATATTGTAGATCCCCATGCTTTAAATGAAGAACTTTCTATTGTTTGTGAAAAATTAATAGAAAAATATAATTTGTTGAAAAGAAAAGTCTAGGCCTTAACAATGATAATAAAAATTTGATTGCTAGACTTGATGTTATTTTGCAAGAGAAGGATGAGATTGCTAATGAAAGGGACTCATTAAAATCTCAACTTAATCTTGTTTTAAATGAAAATAAAATTTTGAAAAATAAAAATGATTGTGAAGATGTTTTGAAGAAAAATGATTCTTTAACTTCAAAACTTGATTTTGTTTTAAAAAGTAACCATTCTTTGAAAAATGAAATTGGATTTATTTCAAAAGAATTAGAAATTTGTTTAAAGAAAAATAAATCTTTGAAAAATGATTTAGATTCTCATGTTTGCCATGCTAGGGTAGTTTCACCTAGATCACCTATTGCATGTGCTACCTCTTCTTTAATTAACAATGATATATCTTTGATTAAGAAGAGTGTTGATTGTTTGGGCTCCACTTTGAGCCAATGTGTAGTGGGTCATACACACTTGGAATCTTTGTTTCGAAAGAAACAAGTTCCTTCTATTCATGCACACCCTACACGGCATACACATGCTCCTCACGGACACACTTCTCACATGTATGCTCATGTGTACACTTGTACACATTGTGGACGTAAGGGCCACCTTGCTAAATTTTGCTATGATAGAATACATGTTGATAATTTAGCAAAGAAGTTTGTTTGGGTTAGAGAAGGTACTAACCCCCATGGACCCAAAAGAGTATGGGTACCAAAGACCACCCCTCCTTTGTTTAATATTGGTGTGGGCTCTCACATGACGTGAGAGTAGCGGCACCTTGGAGTGGATGCGTTCCGAGCTTCATGGAAATCATTTGGATGCATCACTTTTAAGGGAAGATTTGGTGGAGAGGACCACCATGTTTTGGAGACAAGGAAAGTTGCCTTCTAGGTTTTGGTAACGATTCCTAACTCCCATTTATTGTTTTCATGCTTTCAATATTCATTGTTTATAGTATGTTTTATTGTTTAATGATTAGTATGAAAATGCCATGCTTATTAGACTTGTGATATACATGTTTAGTTATTTTGAGACACCCATGTTTAATATGGATAAATTCTTTTGTGTTCTCACTTTTTTGGTTGATATTGCGTATATCATAGTTCTAATAACTTGTGGATTTTCCTAATAATCATGTTTTTATTTATCATGTTGATTTTTATCCCGTTTTATGCTTCATGTGTAGATTACATGTTTAGATGTTAGTTTTCATTAAAAGTTGGTTTATACTTGTGCATATAGTGGGCCACAAATAAATCTATATATGTTTGAGCTTGAATGCTTATTTGAACCCATTAAATGTGCTAGTATAGTCTAGTTTTGATGATTCATACATTTTAAACTTGTATTCCTACTTTTGGATTTGTTTTATGATCATATGTTTCCATTTCATGTATATGTCTATTTTGTCAAACTTTAAGATATACATGTATACCCCTTGAGTCATTTGCCTTTCATGCAAATCTATACATATGGACTCAATTGTGTTTAGGGATATGTATGTATACTTCATGTTTGACAAAACATACATATGCCTTGATATGAAATTTGCTTTAATGAAAAATTTAGCTTTTTATGTTCTCATGTGTTTTTATTTAACTTCATGTATATGTCCATTTATCCAAATTATTAGATATACATGAATATCCTTTTGAGCCACGTGCCTTCATGCATATATCTTTGTGGACTCGTTGTGTTTGGATATGTATGTATAATTTAATTTGTATAGGACATACATATACCTTGAAGATTAAATAGTTTTTGATGATTTTCATGTTTTCTTGTTTCAAGGAATTTTGAGCTTAATTGGAAATTTCATAATGCCATGTCACACATTACTTGTACACTCACCATTTTTAAAATATTTCTCATGAGTATGTTTTCATGAGCTTGTATGGACTTTATTGAATATTGAGTGTTTTAAGTGCTATGTGATTTACATGTGTTTTATGAAAATTATTTTAGTTTATTCCTTACTTGAAGGATTTCGTACTAGTTAACAAGATTTCCCATTTAACTAGTTCGTATTCTTCTTTTGGTAGAGTTTTTCAAACCAAGCTTATTTTTCAAATCTATTTTTGAAAACCCCTACCCTTAATGGGAGGATGGATGGGCGATTATGCCTTGTATGCTGCATTGAAAATCTTCTATCTTGAGCATATGAAGGGTGGTAGGTTATGAGTTATACCATGCTTTTATTGTTATGTCAATTGGTATCATTGAACCCTTTCAATTGGTATCAATTTGATTCTTTTTGTATACTCATATGTTTATTGTGTATGTATACTTTCAATTGGTATCATCTATTGGTGATTGGTACTCATTCTATTTCATACACATATACTTGTTTTATTTATGCTTAAGATATAAATTTTTCACACAAATTTTATTTATGCTAGAGCTTGAGCTTCAACTTTATTTCAATTGATTTAGTTTTCAATTGGTATCTTATTTCAAGCCTACGCATAGTCTTTGTTGGTATTTCATAAAGGGGGAGAAAATTCGATTTTCATATTTCAATTGGTATTTAGTTTTCCACTCCCTTGCTTTATGATAGAAAATAGTCATTTCATTTGTTTATATGATAGAAAAATACTATCTTTTGATATCAAGATGTTTTGTGTTTTAAATTGGTATCTAAAATTTTGTTAAAAGAAAAATACAAAAGTTTTGATTTATATTGACTATATGCAAGGAGAGCTTAACATCTCTTCTACATATAGATTCATGTTGAGTGTATCTTGTATTGAAGAGCTTAACATCTCTTCTTTATATGGTACACGTGTGTAGGGGGGAGCTTCACATCTCCTCTTATGCATTACATAATGTGTGTTATGTGAATTAGGGCTTAACATTCCTCTTTCATGTAATGCATATGTGTAGGGAAGCTAACTTAGTGTCTTCCTCTTCATGAATATATATAGCATATAACATATATTGATCTTTATTTATTTTCAATTGATATCAAGATGCTTCATTGACATATTTATCTATTGATATCATGTTGTTTAAAGTCACCCCTTATTGACCTTGTTTTTATTTTTTAGACAAAAGGGGGGAGAACATTGTTTTATTGTTTTGATTGACAAAAGGGGGAGAAAGATTTTTGCCCCTCATTTTTTTATTTTGATTGTTTACCCCTTTGTTGATGATTGACAAAAAGGGGGAGAATAATTTGAGTTTTATATATGCATACTTATGTTTTTGCATATATTAAGTTTTATTGGTATCTAGAGCATCTAGTGTTTTGTTATTGTTTTATTAATTTAATTGGTATCTAGAGCTTCTAGAATATGTTTTATGCATGTTGATGCATACATGTTTATATGCATACTTGTGTTTAGTTTTCTCATGCTTAACAAATAAACAATAGATATGCATATATATTTTGTTTTGCAAATAGGAGAAAAAGAATTTGAAGAATTTGATATGTTTTATCTCCATACATTTGCATACATATTTTTGAGCTTCATTGTCATATATTATTATTTGTTTATGCATGAGTTAAGGGGGAGCTTCTTTGAAGCTTAACTTTAATCCATGCATATATAACTCCATGAGTTTTGTCATCATCAAAAGGGGGACATTGTTGGCCCAAAGGCCTTCCACCCTAGTTTTGATGATGATTAACTCATGTAGTTATATTTACTAATATTCTTGTGATTTTAAGTTTCAGATCATTAGTAAGATATTAGTTGGTGATTAGCTTCAACAAGGTGTTTAGAAGCTTTTCATAGTGATTCCAGGGCCAAAGCTTCAAGATCACATATTGCCATAGCCCATAGATGGAGTTTTGGAGCAAGTCAACTTGAAGATGAAGATCATCAAGAAGACTTAGGTATCCATAATTTAGATAGTGTGTTTTAGATCCATTTGTAAAGCTTAGTATAGTTGATATGCTCAAGTGCACAATACACACACGTTTTCATGTTTTGGAATTGGTTTTCATGAATGATTGATCAAAACAAGTTTACATGATTTTTATGTATATTAGATGTGTTCAATATACATACATGCTTCATATCTTAAACAAACTTATTTTGATATGTCTATTCATGAGTTTTTAGGAAAATCAAATTTCCTATTGAAAGATCAAGTTTGATAAAATACAAGTTTTGTTTTTGATAAAATTTGCAAGACTCAAAAATGAATTGATATGATTGATATATGTCTTGAAATTTTTATCACAAGTTTGTGTTTTAATATAAAATGTTAAAACAAGTTTTATGGGATTTTCAGAAAAGATAAAAGAATTTTATAAAATATTTTTCCCAGTTTTTCTCACCCAGATTTCTGTTCCAGGCTTCAATCAGTCGACTAAGTCAACTGGCCTAGTCGACTTGGCTGAAGTCGGTCGACCGGGCCGGTCGACCGACGTGCACAAATCTGTGCACGTTTGGAGACACTGGGACGGTCGACCGTCCGGGTCGACCGGGTCTGAGAGCAGTGCTCTCTGTTTGTTTGGGTCGACCGGGCCGGTCGACCGTGGTTGCCCAACGGTCACATTTCTGACCGTTGGCGGTCGACCGGGCCGGTCGACCGTCAGCCTGTCAGGCTGCCACATCAGCCTAACGGCTAGTTTTCTGATGGGGCTATAAATACCCCATTTGTTTGAGGTTTTAGCCAAGATTTTCAAGAGCAAAAATTCTCAGTTTTCTGAAGTGTTTTAAAAGATTTCAAAAGTGTTTTTGGGCCAAAAGAATTCATCTTATTTGTTTTAGGTTTTTGAAAAAATCAAAGAAAAGGGTATTTTGGGAGATTTGTCTTGGTTTTCATTCTATATCTTTTGCAAGAATTTTCTCAAGTGTTTTTCTTTGTTGCTTGTTTTCCAAACACCTAGTTTTCACACTTGAGCTATCTTCTATCCTAATCTATTAGGATCATTTGTTTTGTGAAAAAAGAGAAAGGAAAGAGGTTTGTGGTTGAAAGAGACCACCTATTGTAAACCTTTGATTTATTGGTTGCTCCCTCTTTGGTAGAGGTTGAGATTGTGTAATTGGGTTGTTGGTTTGCTCCCTCTAGTGAGAGGTGGAGTTTGGTTGTAAACCCTCTTCGGTAGAGGTGTTGTGGTTGTTTGGCTAAGGGCCTACCCCTCTTGTGTGAGGTGGTGTTTGTATTAAGAGAGGAGTTCGGTACTCCTTGTGTTGTAACAAATCCTTCTCGGTGAAGGTTCCCTCGGTGGGAGTCCTCGGTGGACGTTATAGTGGATTGAAAATCCTACACGGTGGTGTAGGCGGGGATGTAGAGCAAGGTGCTCGAACCTCGAAACATATCTTGTCTTAGCGTTTGATCCACTTGTCTCTCAACTCTCTCTCTCTTTATATTTGTGCAAAGCATTATTCATTCATATTGTCATATCATTCATTGCTTGTGTTGCCTTGCATTATTTCATATTGTTATTCATCCTTATATGCTTGGCTTGATTGTGTGTGTGCCTCACTTATACTTAATCAACAAGAGCTTCACATAGCACCTCAACCCATTCAAGGGGAATCAAGAGGAGTTAGTCCAGAGCCCTTCACGGGGAATTCGGCTACACTTGTTGATTGTATTAAGTGTGTTGCAAAATTTGCATTAGCTTCCGCATTTAGCGCATTTAGTTCACTAGATTAGCACTTACACCTATTCACCTCCCCCTCTAGGTGTTTTTCACATGTATCAGCTTTCTCCACTCATTCCTATCGAGCAATATGCATTCACTAAGACCTTTAGCCTCCATATCTTGTCGTATTACCTCCATCCATGTTTTCTTCGGGCTCCCCTGCGCTCTATTAACTTGCCCTAAATTGATACGCTCTACTCATCGAACTGGTGCATTTGTAGGTCTACGTCACACATGACCAAACCATCGTAGGCGGTTTTCTCTCATCTTCTCCTCTATAGAGGCTACACCTATCTTAGTACGAATATCCTCATTTCTCACCTTATCTCTCCGCGTCTTACCACACATCCAACGAAGCATGCACAACTCTGCTACACTCATCTTCTGGGCATGATGTCTCTTTATAACTAACATTCTGTGTCATATAACAAAGCTGGCCTAATAGCATTCCCATGTTTGTTATGCTACTATAAATTCATCTTCTATTAATAAACATGTCGCATACTCCACTTCTTCTTCAAGTATTAATAATGATATTTGCATGTTGTAGAAAAGTGTAGATTGTTTGAACTCCACTTTGAGCCAATGTACTATGGATCACAAGAAATTGGAATTCATGTTTTGAAAGAAACAAGTTTCACATATTCATGCACACAAAACACAGCATACACATGCTCATCATGATCACACACATGACACCATGTATGCTCATGTGTATACTTGTACACATTGTGGACGTACGGACCACGTTACAAAGTTTTGTTATGATAGAATAAATGTTTCAAATTTTGCAAATAAATTTGTTTAGGTTAGGAAAGGTACTAACCCCCATGGACCCAAGAAAGTGTGGGTACCAAAATCATATTTGATGTAGGTGTGGGCTCTCACTTGTCGTGAGGGTTTTGGTGCCTTGATGGTGGATGCGTTTGAGCTTGATGGATACTACATTGGATGCATCACCTTCAAGGATGTTTGGTGGGAGGACCACCATGGTTGGAAACCTAGAGATTAGCCCTATTGGTTTTGGTAACTATCTCTGACTCCTTGTTATAGTTTATATGCTTTCATTAATTTTAGCATGTCATGTTTTAATGCTCATTATGTTAAATGTAATGTAAATTAGACATGTGGTATACATAGATAGTCCTTTGAGATACACTCATGTTCATATGGATTCATATCTTTTGTGTTCTCACTATATTTAGCTATTGTGTCATCTTAGTTCTAAAACACGTGTATTTAATCTAATGATCATATTTGTTTATGATTTTGTACTTCATGTTTTTGATTACTTTTAGATATAGTTTTCGTTAAAACTTGTGTTTATACTTGTACAAGTAGTGAGCTACACTTGATTATTATATGTTTGTGCTTCATTGCTCATTTGTACTCATTACATGTACATGTATAATCTAGTTTTGATGATTCTTTTATTTATACTTGTTTTCCTTATTTTTGTACATGTTTTCATAAAAATGTGTTTATTTCATGTATATGTCAATTTTGTCCAAAACTTTAGATATACATGTCTATCCTCGAGTCACTTGCCTTTCATGTAATATTCTATTATGGACCCATCTATGTTTGAATATGTATGTATACTTTAATATAGACAAAACATACATATACTTTGAATTTTGTTTTGTTTTAATAAAATTAAATTTTTATGTTTTTCATGTTTAAAAAAGAATTTATCTATTTTCATGATTATGCTTATTACATGATTCTTACACTCTATGTTTGGTGTTTACTCATGATTTTTATTTCATGAGCATATATTTACTTTATTGCTATTTGAGTGTCAATGATCATGTAATTTTCATGTTTTCATGGTATACTCATTGTTTTTTTCCTTGTTTGAAGGATTTCAAACTAATTTTAAAAACTACTTTAAATTAGTTCATTATTTTTCATATGGTAGTGATTTTCAAACTATGCTAAAATATTTTTAAATTAAATTTTTGAAAACCACTACGTTCTAAGGGCGGATGGTTGGGAGACCATATCTTGTATGCCTTAATGACTATCTTTTATCATGTGCATGAATAGGGTAGTAGTTATGAATTATACACATGATCTTCATGAAATTTTATTTTTGTATACTCATATGTGTTTCTTATATATTCAAATTTCAATTGGTATTACCATTTTCAAAAATACATATATATGATTTGATTGATTTGATTATGCTTGTCTTTATATTTTTAAAAGTATAAATTATGTTTATGTTAAGCTTGATTTATTCTAAATGTTAATTGGTATATTTACAAGCTTATGCATTGATTTCAATTGGTATTTATTTGGTATCAAAATGTACTTCATGTCTCACCTTCAATTGGTATCAAAATCTAGTATTGGTATCTTAAAAAAAATTTGGACAAGTAGTACTAACTCTTATTTTGTCAACTACAATTTGATTTCATTGGTATCATAATTTATTTTGTTGACTTCAAGAAATTTCAAATTTGTTTTAAAAAATAATTTCAAATTTTGTTGATATGTTTTGCCTATATGCAAGGGGAGCTTAACATCTCCTCTATATATAGATTCATGTTGAGTGTATTACACATATAGTAGAGCTTGACCTCTCTTCCTTATATGGTACACGTGTGTAGGGGGAGCTTAACATCTCTGTTTATACATTGTATTTTATACTTTATGTGGGTTAGGGTCTAGTCATCTCTTCTCCATGTAATGCATGTAAGCATGGGGAGCTAACTAATCGTCTCTCCTCTTCATGAATGTATATCGCATATACATCTTCATTGTTTGATTATCCTCATCCCTTTGTTGATGAATTGACAAAAGGGGGAGAAGAATTTAGTGAGTTTATATATGCATGCTTAATATTGTATTTATGCATATATGTTTTTTTAGTATATGCATTTCATTAAATATCTATTTGTTTATTGCTATACATGAGTTAAGGGGGAGCTTCTATGAGGCTTATCTTTAATCCATGCATATATAACTCCATGAGGTTTGTTATCATCAAAAGGGGGAGATTGTTGGCCCAAAGGCCCATCACTCTAGTTTTGATGATGATTAACTCATGCAGTTATAGTACTAATAATCTTGTGTTTATATAGTTTCAGTTATTGATCAAGATCTTAGTAGGTGCTTAGATTCAATAAAGGAGTTTTGGAGCTAACACAGGTAGATTCAAGAGCTCGCGTGTCAAGATCGCATCTAGCACTCGGATGAAGTCAAGTTCTTTGGATCGAGTCGACTTGGAGAAAGAGTTCTACAAGAAGATTTTGGTTTGCTTAGTTTAAGTTTGTATTTAGATTTTGTGTAAGATAAACTAGTGTTGATTTTCTCAAGTTCACACACACACAAGTTTAATATGTTTGGTTTTCAGTTTAACCAGTTTTAGATTTCAAGTTCACATATATATGATTTTCATGAAAAAATAGAATCAAAACAAGTTTACATGGTTTAATGTGCATTGGATTTCATCTATATACATTTATACTTCATATATTTAGAAAAACTTATTTTGATGATTCTATTTCATGTGTTTAGAGTTTTGGAGAAAACGGATTTTCATTTCAAACTCCAAGTTTTAGAAAATACAGTTTTCAGTTTAAAGCTTAATTATTATATCACAAAAGTTCAAATAGTTTGTAATATGTGTTGATTTTTTGTCACACATATTTGTTCTTCAAATAATTATAAGAACTGATTTTGTGAAATTTATGAGAATTTATGAGATTTTATTAGAATTAAAAAGACAAAGTTTCAAGTCCCTATTTCCCAGCCTGAGCCTGCTGGCGGTCGAACGGACAGTCGACTAGACCAGAGGTCGGTCGACCGGGTCGGTCGACCAATGTGCACACAAGAACGTGCACAAGGCCAGCCTAAGGCCGATCAACCGGGCGGTTGACCGACTGTAACTACCCAACTCTCAGGTAAAGGTCGACCGACAGGCTAAATGCCTTTAGGCTCGGTCGACCGGGCGGTCGACCGGTGGAAGAGTTTTGCTTTGAGCGGTCGACCGGGTGGTCGACCGGAGGCACAACGGTCAGAAATATGACCGTTGGCCGGTTGACTGGTCGGTTGACCGGAAGATCAAAAATGACCTTTTCTAGCTGCCAAAGGCTATTTTTTTGAGAGGCTATAAATAGGGCTTCCCTTGGGCTGTTTTCAACAAGATTTCTAATTGCTTTTCTTCTCATCTTTTCAAGAGTTTAGCAGCAAGTTTTAAAAGGAGTTTTTGAACCAAAAGTTTTATCTTTTATTTGTTTTTAAAGTGTTAGAAAAATCAAAGAAAAGAGAGTATTTGAGAAATTAGTTTTGATATTTATTTTCATATATATCTAGTGTTTTTCCCAAGTATTTTTCTTTGTTATTTTTTCTTTCCAAACACTTTATTTTCTCACACTTGAGCAATTATCTCTAATCCTATCTATAGGATCATGTTTTTGTGAGGAAAATTGTTTGTGGTCTATTGTGATCACCAAGTGTTGTTTGTGATCATTGGATCACCAAGTTTGTAATCTTTTCTTTGCTTTGACTTTGTACCTATCCCTCTTGTGTAAAGGAGATTGTGGTTGAGCTTTGACTTTGTGCCTATCCCTCTTGTGTAGAGGTGATTGTGATTGAGAGAGGAGTAATGTACTCCAAGTGTAGAGTTATAATTCCTTCGTGAAGGTCTCTTTGTGGAAGGTACTGTGTGGACATAGTGGAAATCCTTTTGTGTGAAGATAGGGACGTAAAGCAGTTGCTCGAACCTCGAAATATATATTGTTGTTTGCGTTTAATCCACTATCTCTTAACTCTATCTCTCTTATATCTTGCATTATTTTATATTGTACATATTCATATGCTAGATATAATTTGTGTGTTGCCCATACTTGTGTTGAACCAAAAGAGCTTCATATAGCACCTCAACTCTTAATTTAGAGGAATTTCGAGGAGATAGTCCAAAACCCTTCACCGAGAATTCAGCTACACTTCTTGGTTACACATAGTGTGTTGCGATTGATTTTTAATTTTATATCATTTGTCATTAGATTAGCTAGTACACTTATTCACCCCCTCTAGGTGTATTTCATCCAGGTCTCTACAGGAAACCTCGTGCTACAATTCGAGTTTTGTATCTTACAATCTCATTATTTTCATTTATTTTTTAGATAAATGCTCACTCGTACCACCCTGTAGGCTTTATATTCTCAGGTGTTTGGAGTACAACTCCAAATACTTTACGTTTTGCTAAAGAGTCTAATTCTACATGTATTATTGCTTTTTATTTTATTTAATCATGTCTACATTGACACTCTTTAATGGTTTGTGATTCAGGATCCTCATCATTTCTGATGATTTCAAGTGCTATTGTGAAGGCAAATATGTCATCAATAATAATAAGCTTTCTATTTTATTATTTCTATTTTATATATCTTCAATTGATACATAATTTATTGATATCTCCTTATTTTCAGGTACATGTGTCTCTTTAGGGACTTTTTATTTTTTATCCATTAATTCTATTGCATGCTTTTATTGTATGTACTCTTTTGGAGTATCCATTTCTATTGCTTTCTTTTGTTTCGTGAACTCTTCGGAATTATCAATTTTCTTATTCAATTCTTTTAGCCTTCTCTTTCAGAGAACCGTGTTTTTTGCACTGACATGTCTTTCATGCTTTAGGCGTGTTTTAGACTTATTTGTGATTGTATCCTTCAGAGACATTGATCTTTGTTGGAGTGTTACATTTTTGGTTCAGAGTCCTTATTTACAAAATCTAAAGAGATCGCATATGCAAATGCATTAACAATAATTTTCTTTCTGTCCCAGCTTTCTCTTGTACTCATATAATTTAAAAAGACCTCTTCAGATATATGTTTTTCTTTAGGTGTATGTGCCTCTTCAGGAGCTATTTCTTCATTAATTATAATTTAACTAGTTATTTTCTCTTCAATAGCACTTTTTGAAAATTTATTTCCTTTGAAAATATTACTTATAATACCATTTTCTTTTGGAGATTCTTATCTTTTGAACTAATAGGATGATCATATTTTAGGCGTGCTTTTGAAGTATTATCAGGTTGTTCTTCAAGAATATCAATCCGAACTGGAGTATTTTCAACCGGTATATGAGATTTTGTATCAGTAAACGCATCGAGTAACTGGTTTGCAAATTTTTTTTTAAACTAATAATCTTTGAACTTCAAGTCCACTTTGATTTATACGTGGGTCAAGATGAGACAATGATGATACATTACATGTAATTTCATGCCGTTCTTCAGGAAGCAACACTTTTCTCCCCCTACCTGCGGGAAAACTATCTCATCAGAATAGCAATATGCAAAGCATGCCTTAAACATATCACCCGTCATAGGTTCAAAATATTTAATTATTGATGGAGAATAAAATCCAATGTAAATTTTAATTGTGAGTAAGTCATACATAAACAGACATTATATAAAAGAATCTTCTGATTTTTCAATGAATGCTCATGTGAAATTTCAATTATTCGACGCATCATTGTTGACCTTGGGTGACCAACTCGGTCATGTTAATACATAAATAGTTTTAAATCATTGAACTTCGTGTTCATCATGGCATTTAATTCTATTGCCCTTATTTTTGTAAAATATAATTCATATGAGAAAGCTGAGAGTTTTTCAACTGCATGTTTCTGGCATGAGGCAATAGGAATAATACAAATATAGTACACCTCCCCATTATTCATCGTTTTAATATAATGTCAATTAAGACATGTACCCTTAAAACGAAGCAGATTTCTTATGGATCTATTATAATACAATGCATCTTTGACATAATATTTGTTCCTCCAGGTAATGTTATATTTGTTCTTCCAGTGTCTTCAATTAAATTTACACTATCTGAAATTGAATTAATATTGGTTTTAGCTAATTTTAGATTTAAGAGATATTTCTCATCCCAAAAAATGGTATGTATCGTTGCACTATCAATCAGACAGGCATCTCCATCATACATCTTAGAATTGTTCAATACATGGAAATTTTTCATTCTTCTTGCATATATGAATTGATACATGGTAACAATCATATCAAGTATATCAAATTAAGTACAAATACATGTATTATTTGGAAAATATCTCAAATATGTATGTGTGTTTCATTAATACACCAATATAACTCAAATATTACACAAGCATGCACAAGATTGAATAAATAATCGACGCATCAAATATAAGTTTGTAAGATATTTGATATACCACAAAAAAATATGTACTGATATACATAATATGCACAAACACATTAATTCACATACATAAAAAGGATAAAACCAATTAAAGCATATATATATATATATATATATATATATATATATATATATATATATATATATATATATATATATATATATATATATATATATAAAAGAATACTTAAATAGCTAAAACTAAATAGAGGTATGAGAAATATTAGTGCATTCATGCCATAAAAATATCGTAAATACTCATTCAAAGTAAAAAATCACACATTTTTCATCATATTTAAATGTATTATATATCACATACTTTTACATATACTCATATATCAAGCGTACACAAATGATACAACTAGTATCCAGACATATATATATGAATCATTAATAGCGTGCATATGCTGTTGGCCCAAGGTTGCAATCATCAGTTTCTTATTTTGATTATAACAAAACTTATGCAGTTATTTAGTACTAATTAAGTTCAAGTGTTTAAGTATTTTTCAGGGTTCTAGAAGATTCAAAGTGTTCTTTTTCAAAAAGAAGGTATTGAAGTCTCAAGCTCACTCAAGAATGAGATTCTAGTTAGGACAATCAAGATTGACTCTTTGGAGAAACCCACTAGAAGATTGCTTGAAGACATGAAGAACCTATGTAAGAAAATAATATGTTTAAAGTATAGTGTGCAGAATTGATGATCAAGAAGTCACACACGCAAAATACAAGTTTTCAAAATATGAGTTTTTTTATCTAGTTTTTCTCATTTCGGTATTTTATAAGGTTTAGTGTTTGATACATGTCCTATTGTTTTTCAAAGTTATATATTCTATTTCTATCATGTATCCTAAAGCCTATGTATTGTCAAAACATTTTTATAATTTGTATAAAATATTTTAAAATAAGTTTATATTCAAATTTACCCAAATAAATGTTTTCAGGCTTGGTCGGTCGACCGGGCGGTCAAAAGAACCTTGGCGCCATTTTGGCTTAGCCTGTGCATGTCGTGCACGTTTGTCCGGCGACCGATTGGTTGATCGGCAAACTTAGCGGTCGACCGGGCGGTCGACCAACTGGCACTAGCTTGGTCTCGGTTGAGATCGGTTGACCGGGCGATCGACCGACGCCAACGGATAGTTCAAACTATTTGAACTACCGATCGACCGGCCGGTCGACCGATATTCTGGCACAGTTACAATAATGGCTAATTTTTGAAAATATGTTTCTTTAACTTTTTTCTCAGTGGGTATATTTGTTTTTTTTTGGGCTCAATCTCTCTCTTAATGACCTGATAGGCTCTTCTAACTATATTTTATCATTTGCCTATATATAGGGTTCATTTATAGAGGATTACCAACAATTGTTTTTTGGAAAATATTTAAAAAATCAAGTTTATTCAATAGAAAAAGTTTCAAATTTTCTTGCTTTAAGTGCTCTCATTTCAAAATTAATTTCTGCAAGTTTTCAGCTCTTAAACTGATTCATTTCAACTAATTTTCTCTTTCACAAACTTCTTGAGCTTCATCTCACATCAAATACTATAAGAATTCGTAAAAGAGCTTATTTGTGCTTTTTGTAGTCACCAAGAGCTTGTAAACCTTATTGGCTTTGTGTTACCTCTTGTGTAGAGGATTTAGAGTTGGAGTTTTGTACTCTTATCTTATGTAGACCTTGTAGTTCTTTTATGGAGGTTCTTTTGTGGAAAGATCCTTAGTAGAAAGTGAAATCCTTCACGCGGTAAAGGCAGGGACGTAGAGCTTCATGCTCGAACCTCGAAACAAATCTCTTGTGTTTGCGATTGATTTCTCTCTTGCTCTTACTCTATTTCAATTGCTTGTACTTGTGTTTTTTACATTTATTTCACTTGCTATTCATATCTAACATCACTCATACTTGTCGATTTTCACTCTCTAAAGCAAGAAGACAATTGAGCACCTCAACTCATTGTCTAGAAGAATATAGAGGAGAAGTTCTAGAGCCCTTCATAGGGAATCCGGCTTCATTTCTTGATTTGAGTTGACCGTTTGATCATTCATTTTATTAATTGTTGCATTTTCGCATTTTAACTATAAAATTAGCGTCACATTTATTCACCTCTTTCTAGGTATACTTTTATATGCTTAATTTTGAAAATATTAACTTGAACTCATTCATGTAAGGTGTTTATAAAAACAAATTATGAATAAATGAGAAAAAAATTATGAATGAATGAGATGCACGTAAGCATATACATGTATTAAAATTAGAGAGTTAGAAATTATTATATGAATGTAGAAAATCATAACTCAAGTAGTTTGTACAAATTAATTTAAGAAGGATATGACTAATAAATATGCTCTACTGGCATGCAGACTCAATTCGTTACTTTTTCTTTTGAGTTTTGGCTATGCATGAATATATGGAAAACAAGTTCAAAAGAATATAAGAAAAAAAATCTCAAAGTAGAATTAACCATCAATATACAACAATAGTCTATAATTTTATTATCAAAACTAAAATTATCAGATGTCAATGTGATAATCATACTTCACAAAAAAAAATCATAAATTAAATAAGAGAGTATCACATAAAAATCATGAAAGTTCACATAAAATATGATAACAAATGTAATATGAAATTTTTTTTTTGAAAACTTGTAAAGCTATCATATCCAAGAATTCATTGAGCATGTACTAATTACATTTAAATGTGATAAAGATATACATTGACTTATTTTGTTGATCATCAAAAGTATCATCAAAATCAGTGAAGTTTATTTCTTTTCTTTTTTCTTTAGTCTTAATTGATACTTGATATAAATCGATAAGGTGCCTTGCAGTATGACAGGAACGAGACCAATGACCTTTTATGTTACACCTATGCAGGCTTCATCATTTTTCTTTTCAGAATTAATTTGTAACCCTTTTTTTCTTTTTCTTGATTTTTTTTCATTGTTCCACTTTTGGTGGTACGGTGTGGCTCTCTTGTTTTAACCATGATTATGGCCACTTTAATTTTTAAAGTTAAATTGATCATGACCACGATCATGATTACGCCCAAAATTGATTGCATTCGCTTTAGCGAATGATGTAATTGCATTCACTTCAGGAAATAAGGCACTCACATTCACTTTAGGGAATGGTTTTGAGCCAGTTGGATGAGATTGATGATTTTTCATCAAAAGCTCATTATTTTGTCTAGCAATCAGAAGACATGAAATATACTGGGATATTTATTAGATCTTTCACGGTATTACGTTGTAGAAGCATATTGGATAAATGAAAAATAGTAAATAATTTGACTTTATAATTAATTCTAAGATGTTCAAATTAGAAATCAAATAGAAAGATATATTCTCGAAACTGCAGGCTTCGAGTCCTATTAATTTAGGACTTCAGACTCTAAAATTATGTCTTAATTTAGAACTTTGGGTTCTATAATCTTTTAGAACTTCATGTTTAAAATTTTAAGTTGTGAACTTCAGGTTCAAATCTTTATGTTGTGAACTTCAAGTTCATATATAAATAAAGAAAAATTAATCTTTCATAAAAAAAAAAATGTTAGATATGAATAGGAACAAATTATATTTGAAATCATGATATAGACCTTACAGGTTTAGAGACAAGCACGGTTAGAGCACTATAAATTTCAAGTAATATCTACATGTTCAAATATTAGTAAGACAATTAGATCAAATAAAATAAAAAATAGGGAGAATAAATATACTAAGGCCGAGACACGCAACCATGTAAGTACCTCAGTTGGGAACAAGAAAATCGTGCCGATAACGTGTTATAAACTAAGAAAAATACAGAGAAATGAGAAAAGAAAACCAAGAGAAATTATTCTCAAACTTCTATATTCTTCATTCTTCCTTGTAGCCTTTATTTATAACAGTAGAAGCATATGTTACAAAGAGGAGGATGGAGATGCCACTCATTTTCTCATACATTCACACAACATACATTTACAAGGAAGAAGATGAAGAGCTCACCTACTAACTCATACATTCACACCATGTATCTACAAGGATGAAAGTGAAGAAGTATGGTGGGCATCTACTATCTTATACATTTACAACACTGATTTAAATTAACAATGTTTAGGTGAAACAGTATGTTTGATCTTGTACCAAGTTCTTAAGTATTGGGTTTGTTGGTGGGTATGCGGGTAGGTGAGCAAGGGCTCAATTTTTGAACTAAAAAAATCATAAGGCTAATAATCCTTTAATAAAATTTACTTTTCTGGTGCTAACTGGTGAGATATTAGAAAGTGTTATTCAATTTGGTTCAAGCCAAATCTTTCGAGAAGGAAGCATATTTCTCTTTTCCCAATCCTATGCTTTGTAGGTGAGAGAGGGATAGCTTTGATAATGAAATAATTTTAATTCATATGATAAAAATTGTTTAAGAGTCTTAATTAAGAATATGGGCCAGAGGCCTAGAGCTTTCCACCTTTCACTGACAATAGTAAAAAGAGTTATGTGATGTCTCGAGTTCAAGATTAACGAAAAATATCAATGTAATAGTGTTTGTGGTTTCTTGATTGAGAATTACAAAACTTTTAATCTTCACTTGGTTCCAACTTCTATGTTAAATTAGCCTTCTGACAAAGCTAATCACATTTCCTAAAATAATTTTCTCAAGGATTAAATATATAACATGTTGATAAAAGTTTGCAAACTGATAACAGATTGAAGGATGATAACAGAACAGTTTGAGACCACAATCTCTGGACAAAACCAATGCTTTGCACAACTTCTTGAAAGGATAAAGCATGGCCTTAACTCTCTGTCAGTTTGCAGCTGCTGTCTGACCTAATATCTTCCACCTCTGTTAATTTCTTCAGAGAAATTACTCAATACATCAACAAATATGCCAGGTATAATGACAATCTCTATAGAGAAATTCCACTAAATAATCGATTCGCAAATAAGATACATCGGTCGTGATCTTAAAAGAAAGCGTAGATTTCTCATTAAACTTGGTAAGAGAAGAAATACATAAAACAGTGTAATACTTAAAACGGATTCGACTCTTAACAAAGCCTACTTCACCCCCCAAAAACAGCAAAATTTAGAATTAAAATTACTGGCATTCATACACATCAGTTTAATTCTTCTTCTTTGAAGATTTTTTCAGAGGTTTCTTCTTGGCCTTCAGCTTGCTTGATGTTGAAGACGCATCCCGTCCCTTGCCCTGTTTCCCTTTGGGCTTCGACTTGCCTGTTCTGAAAGATGTTCCCTGTTCCTTCTCCTTTCTGCGCTTCTTATCAACCTTCACATTAAACATCGTCACAGCCTGTTTCACAAACAATAAGAATCAACATATGATAAGTTTTTTGTTTTTAGTTATAGAAAGAACACACATCACAATGAAAATTTAAATGTACAAGCTCGAAAACTTGCCTTGTCGACATCAAGTATATCATGGGAGGCTTGGGCCATCAACTTATTTAGAATTTTATCCGTTTGTTGCTTCTCTTGTGAGCCCATCCCTTTTCCTTCCACAACAGGGAGGAACTATACAACAGAAAAGCAACCGATAAATATCCTTGTCTTCATACTTCTGCATAAAAACATAACAAAAAAAATCCAAAAGAGGAAGATTTTGTATTCAAGTTCAAACCTTTCGGTATTTTCCCGGGTGTTTTGCAGGTTTCTCCCCGGGTAATTTCTTGTCAAATTTGCCAACACTAGCAGTTGATGTTGCTGCCATCCCCGCTACATTCTCAAGCTCTTGTTTACTAGCTTTCTTTGGTGCCTCTCGTTGAGTTCCTGTGATAGGTAGTGTTGTTGCAGCAAGCTGGACATGACTGCACATGAAACGAGGTGTATAAGGATTTATCCAAGCTTAGAAAAGGGAAACAATACATTCAGACCAGGGTTACTGAATACGTCAAACCCCTCAATTTTCGTTTTGAATCGGGCATTCCCAATCATCGTACGTTTGCGATCCGAATCGGTAAAATTGGTGAACCAGGATATAAATGAATTATAAAGTAATGAAACGGAATTAAAAAAAAAAAACCCTTATATGCTAAGGTTGAGGAAAAGAAACCTCCGTGTGGTGTGCATACATATAATTTGAATATTTAACATTTAATTGGATATATGGTGTGCTCACGGGACACGCGCGCGATCCAAAATCACTGTGTACGAATAAACGTATTTTGTTCCAACTAAGCGATCCAAAGAGTGCTAACCCCCATTGTACCACGTTTTAGGGCCACTCACATTTTCCGTTCGCATTTTTGTACCGCATACCAAAGTGTTCCAGGTGCTGGGTAGCATTGATTCAGACTTCAGTAGATACAAGAAATCTTGTAACACTTGCACTGTAAGAAAAAAGAGTGAAGATGATAGGCACTGGGCTGTGCAGTATAGACTATCCTGGCGAACTTAACTAGAAAAGAGCAGACAACTTCTGAACACAAGTTGAGCACTGAAAAGTGTAAGGTGCAACATAGGCTATCCTGGTCCTTGACACATGACATATCAAATCCTAGGATGATTTTAAATGCCAAATCCTGATTACAGATTTGAAAAGGGAAATTGGGGGGTGGGAGGGGGCGTTGGGCAGATTGGCAATTTATGTGCTCATATCTGAAATTTTGCATTCAAATTTTTATGTTGGGATTGTTTTCAAAATCAGTGAGTATTATGCATGTTAGAAAAAGACAGGATCAACAATATCAAGCATAGAGAAAGCGGGGAAAATAAAAATGCAGAGAAATTCAAGAAATCAACTGGGAGAGAAATGGTAGCTGAGGAATGCTGGGGAGATCCAAGTTGCCCGAGAGTTGGTGGGGGGGGGGGGGGGGTGCCGGGGGTAGGGATCAAAGTCTCGGCCGATTCGGAGATGACTCGGCGGGAAACGATACAAGTCTGAGACCCAAATCACACTTTGGGCGGAATCGGCCTGACTCGGGGCCACTCGGCAACGATTCGACCAAGTCCCGAGATGAATCGGGACGTCTCGGCCGAGTTGTCGCCGAGTCGAGCCGATGTTCACCCGTCCTAACGCCACATGTCAGTTAAAAGCAAAAAAAGAGAGATTTAGGGCTTACCTCCTCGCCCGCCTCTCTACGCCGGTCGCTCGTCCTTCCGACATCGCCACCCGCCTCTCTCTCCCCCTCCTCCCTCCCTCCGATCTCTTTTTGTCTCCCTCCCTTCGCGGAGGGGGGGGGGATCAGAGGGAGGGAGAGCCTCTCTGTCTCTCCCCCCTCCCAATCTCTCCCTCTGCTCTCCCTCCATGTCTCTCTCTCCCTCCCTCTGATCTCTCTTTGTCCCGCTCTCTCTTACAGTCTTACCCCCTCCTTTAATCTCTCTCCCCCTCTCCGATCTCTCTCTCCCCCCATCCGATCTCTCTCTTATATTCAACCCTTAAATCTCTCTTATATTTACCCCTCAAATCTTCCATATTTAGTTACTTACCCCTCAAATCTTCTTTATATTTGGATGTTTTTATATTTACCCTCCCAAAATCACCATTCTTATATTTACCCCTCAAATTATGATATTTCCCCAATTACCCCTTAAAACAAACTCGTTTGGGACATGTGATACATGAAAATTGATGTCTACATTTTTTTTTAAAGATTTGTCATGATTTTTTCATAATTTTTTAAGCTTTCTATATAATGTTTTGTGTGTATCGCTCGAGACCGATTCGAGATGCCGCGGCTGATCCATCTCGGTTCCCGCCGAGTCGGCGACCGAGGCTGCGACTTTGAACCATGTGCTGGGGAGAGTCAGGGATGGTGGTTACTGGCCTTAGCTGAAGGCCAAAGGGAAGAATATCAAAGTCATGGGATGTTTAGTTTCTAATAGTTCTCGTGATGAAAATTTTAGGATGATAATAAATCCAAAAAAAGTCCAAAGTTCGTATTATTAAAACTAGATACTAGGATAAACTGAACAGGTGTTTAATTTAAACTTTAAAACTAATCCAGGCATAGAACAATCATATGGTGATGGCAGGCTGCCAGTAAAAATAAATAGAGAGATTCCTATTTAAAACACAAGAACAATGCAACAAGGACAGAGTCTAAGTAGAACACTGAAACAACCTTGGCAAAGCACCAACTTTTGCAGCTTGTTTAAGGTTCTGCAGCCGGTTCTTGTCTTGTTTCTCAATACGTTTCTTCTTTTCCTCCTTTCTTTTGCTGAAAGGGTCCTCACCTGGCTCTGCAAGCACAGCAGTATCAACTGTCAGTAAACTAGGGTTGGTAGAAAAATACATCAAGGGATCTTCACCTATAAATCGTTGTCACATTTTTGTAAAATGGGAGATAAAAAAATCAACGTAATGCTTTAATAATCTGAATTGTATATTAAATACCCTGAATCATATTTTGTAAGTGAAATAGGTACAACAATATCCACACTGTTCACAATTGGTATGTTCTAATTCATGGCTACATGATGACTTTTTCAATATTCTATGTTATTGTTGATTGCTCAGTTCCATCACCATTTTTGTTTAGAAATGAACATCATATCGTGTGAGTGGTTAATTTTATACCAGTAATTACAATTTCCTATTAGTAAGTAAATATTATTGGTCTCCATATTTTAATAGACAGATGATTTTCCATGATAACCCTTACCATCTGTCATTTTAGCCTCAATGATTGGTATGTCTTTATCATCATTGACCCGATCATAGCCATGACGTCTCTTCCAACTACCAGCCTGTTCATCAAATACACGCTTGTCCTTTTTGTGGTTCTTTATTCCTGCACATTTGTTTAAACAATATATGATCAAGCATGCAAAACCAGAACAAAAAAAGGATCAACATGCTCTGCTTATCGAGTGGAAGCATTCCCCTTATTATGACTTTTGAAACATTATCAAAAGCACTACTTAATTCAGATTCAAAACAGAACTTATGATAGTGAAGAAATCTGACCTTTCATTTTGGCAAACAATTCCCATTTTGTTGGAGGCTTTGGCTTGGGGAACTGAAAATTAGTAAAAGGTAAGCTAGTGTAAATGCACAAAAACAACATGATAACAATGAAATCATGAAAATTCATAGCAAAAAAAAAGGAAAAAGAAAGGAAATGGATACAGAAACTAGAACTAGAAATGATAAAATGCTTGAATCCCATATATAACATGCACCCATGGTTCACAGTCGTGGTCTCGGCCGCCGACTCGGCGGGCACTGAGACGAATTGGTCTCGGCGGCTCGGATCGGTCTCCGGCGATACGCGCAAAACGCTAAATACAAAGCTCAAAAAATTCTGAAAAAATCACGACAAATCTTAAAAAAAATGTAGACATCCATATTCATGTATCACATGTCCAAAATATATCACCTACCTCCACTAAATATAAAGTGAAAACATAAATACACGCGTTGTCGGTAGAAACATATCAAAATACATGCACAATATAGTAAATTGCACAAACTACATTCATAATTACATGCTAATGTGGTTATTTTCACATTGAATTGCGATGAGGCACAAAATCATCATAATCATCTCTGCGGTAAGTAGATAAACCGATACTAGTGCTCGTAGATCTGTTAAGTTGTGGTCTGTAGTCATGGACATATGTCACACCATAATGTTGGCCTGATTTCAAATTCAACATTTGCATATGACATTCAAGACTATAAGTTCCTCCATCAGTACTATTGTTGTCCTCATTATTATCATCATCGCCGCCGCCGCCGCCGCCGCCATCACTGTCATCATTATCATCACCATCATCACTACTAGAACTGGATAAAACTCTCACATCTTTACCATCATCATCATCATCTACTTCTCTTATACCTCAGAGGGGGGAGAGGGGGAGAGATCAGAAACAGAAAGAGAGAGGGAGGGGGAGGGGAATGAGACAGAGGGACGGGAGACAGAAAGGGAGAAAAAGAGAGCGGGTGAGGGGGAGAGAGAAACAAAGGGAGGGGGAGGGAAAGAGACAGAGAGAGGGAGGAACATCACTTGGGGCTGGAGAGGAGCGGCCGGCGGCAATCGGGCGGCTGGAGAGTCCAAATTTGAGCGGCGATGATCGAGCAGCGGCGGCGATTTCCAGATCTGAGCGAGAGAGAGGCAAGTTTTTCTTTTCTTTTTTTCTTTATACTCATTTGTCACGGGTGAATATACGTTTCGAGCCGAGTCGACCGAGTCACGACCGATTCGGTCGTGAATCGGCCGAGTCGACTCCGATTCTCGGCCAAGTCGGTCTCCTCTGAGTTGAATCGACCGACTCGTGACTCGGACTCGTCTCGGAGAGGGCCGAGACGGATACGACTCGGCCGTCTCGTCTCCGACTCGGCCGAGTCTTTGAACCGTGAAGGGAAGGACACGAGTAGAAGACGAGGCAGAAAACTAATGAAGTCAGGTATGCAGGCATGATGAGAAGGAAGGCTTCGGGATTTGCGCACGAGAAGCGTCGTGACGGGAATCATGGCCGAGAGGATGGAGAAAAGGGTGAGGAAGTAGATCGGGATAGGTTTGTTGATGGTGATGACGCAGAAGAGGGGAGAGGGGAAGAAGGGTTTGTAGATGAAGTAGGCTGGGCTTTCTGGGGTTTTCTTTTGATATTTTTTTGTATTTTTTTGGAAAAGAATTGTGAAGGATTTTTGTGGCTTGAGCTGATGGTTTATGGTGGGGATTTGAAAAAGGACAAGGATTTGAGAGAGAGGATAAGAAGATAACTAAGATTTAAATTCACATACAAATCTTATTTGAATTGGATTTCACATCCGAATTCATAAAAGAAAATCTCCATTGAGAAAATTTAAATTTTCATTAAACAAATCTTTATTGATTACAACTCTTATTGACTATTTCTTTATAGGCCTACAAGACTCACAACTCTTCCCTCACAACCGATATGAGACTAAAGAGAAAACAACTAAAAAATAGAAAACAAATAAGGAACTACAGTCAGCAGTAAACAGAAAATAGAATACCGACTCCAATCAACTCAAACAAATCAATCTATGGCGCCCCATGTGTTGTCAGATGTCCACGTCAAATGTCCTATTTGTCTTTCCATGCTTTATATTGTACCCTAAGAGTTAAATGCAACTCCCTACAAAAAACTTTCAATCATCCATAGTGAGCATTCAATTCAATAGGACACAATCGTGATACCCAATCACTTAGATGAAAAACCCCCAAGCAAATTAGGACATGACAAATATGCAAAATGACCAAACAGAAACTTGCAGCCATCTTAAGTGTTTACGTAGGAACAATTGGCATCATAGCTAGCCTACCAACTTAAATGTATGCATATGTTATAAATGATTTAACCCCCAAAGAAGGTTCAATTTTACATTCTAGGAAAGAAAGACAATTGAAGATTGATTTGGGAAAAAAAAGAAGAAAGAAACTTCTCCTTTTTCGCAACAAGTATCCTCAGCCATAAATAAAAATCAAAATGACAATCAACATCAAGGCATTCAAACAATATCTAGGTTCTTGGGAATGAAACTCATAAGTCAAAACTAAGTCTATGTATTTATTGTTAGAAATAATATAATAACTATTAAAAGAAAAGAAAGTATTCTTTGCCTGGCAACATCAAAACTATTCGTCCAGCCTGAACAAACCTTGATGCTATCACAGTAAGAACTTGTTTCTACATTAGCAATTGTGTATTTAGCTGCTCCGTGGGTGCTATGAAGCATCAAATACTGTAGTCATATTAACTACAAATAAATACCAAAATGATGGATAACAAATATAATGCATGTAGAAAGGACTGAAGTAAAAGGATGCTGGAATAAAGCTGTGACCAGATAAGGAAGAAAAAAATAAGAACTGAAGGAATCAAAACA
The DNA here is from genome assembly GCA_038442645.1 of Agave tequilana. Classification (NCBI taxonomy): domain Eukaryota; kingdom Viridiplantae; phylum Streptophyta; class Magnoliopsida; order Asparagales; family Asparagaceae; genus Agave; species Agave tequilana. The sequence continues at coordinate 110,496 of JAVJIF010008334.1, read as the reverse complement.
ATTAAACAAATGCAAACAATGAGCCAAATATAATATGATTTTGAGTTTAAGAGGATATGATCCTACAGGATAAAGGAAGACGATGCTAACCAGAAGATATGTAGCAGGATACCTAAAAGGAAATGGAGCAAAGGCAAAGAATAAGTAAATGAATAAATATTTGGATGGAATAGGGCAGTCTGCAAGAAGATCTGGAAAGCTAAAACCTAGCACATGGCTTAACTTCTGACATGAAAGACCAGTGTATTAGCATACAGAGATTAACCCCCAAAGTCCACGAGTATTCTGTGGTTTGAGAAAAGATATTGCTTGAATGGAGTACGAGGCATGTAGATAAATGGATAACCACTTAATAGAAAATTCACATGTACATGCAACCTCTCATTAAAAGGGAATGTGGTTGGAATTTCAAGGATAACCCTCTTGCCCTTACATAACAACTGATGCAAGAAATGAATTGGTGTAACTGCCAGAAGATTGGCATTATGTTGACAAGAGATCATAAGTAGACATTTATTACTTTTGTGGACCTTCCCAGCCCCATAAGTGAAATAAGGCTTAAATTATTTTTGGTATCGTACTAGTTGTTTCCCATGAACAGTCGGGCAAAGCAACCAGTCGGGAGAGGGGTCTACTATTGAGTCTTGTATTCAAGCATAATTATTGCAAATTGGCACTGCATTATTGTCATTCTTCTTTGTAAAAACTTGAATTAAACCATTTTATAAGATATTGGCAAAACATGTATGCATTCATTGGTTTTACATTCATTGATTTTAGTAATGTTCTTACGATATCTAATATATGCATGCTTGTTTTGACAGATATTAAATCAGCAAAACAACCAGCAAGATCTCTGCAAAACAACCAGCAAGATCTCAGCAAAACAATCAGCAAGATCTCTGCAAAACAACCAGCAAGATCTTAGCAGAAATCCCAACAACATGCCATCAAGATCTCAGCAAAACAATCAAACCTCATATCCAAACAAATTAAATCTCAATCCAAACAAACGCAACAACATTCGCAGCTATAAAAGGTGAAGAGAACCAGCAAGGGGGGAGCAGTGGAGGGGCTCGGCAGAGAGTTAGTAGGAGAGTTTTTAGTAGCATGTTTTGTTTAAAAAGAGTGATGTAGTTTTGCTTTCTTAGAGAGAAATGTGTGTAATTCCTATGTAACTCGAAGATTATCAACCGAGAGCTTAATATAAAAGAGAAGTTTTTCTTCTACTTTTAATTTTCTTTTGATGATTGAGTTATATTTGTTTCCATACACTGTTTTCTTTTTAATAGCTTTGTGATTCAGGAAGAGGACTCGAGTAGATGATCTCTTCACGATCAACTTGATAAGAACCAAGGCTCTGTGTTAATTCCGGGTTTCAAGCATCCTATCTCTCTCCCTCTCTCTCAACCTTCTTTTCTTATTTTCACTCGTTTCCACGTAATGCATCTCGAATGATAGTTAATTTTTATTTCTTCAGTTTATTCTCTTTAAATTCAACTTGTCTCGAGCTTTAACTTCTCTCCAAATCTAAATTCAATTCATTTAAATACCAACTAGATTAAGAATTAAGTTCAAATTTTAAAACTGTAGTTTTCTACAAATCTCTATGGATTCAACCCTCATATTGCTGCTATGCTAATTTTAAAAAAAATTAATAAGCAAGAATTGATTTTTACTATTTGTGTGTGCTTCAAACAACGACGGGAATTTTTACAAACATTCGAGCCGCAACAAATCTTTGGCGTCGTTGCCGGGGACTTGTATCAAAGAATATTTTTGAAAACCAACATTTAATTTTTTGCCTAGTTGTAAAAAATTTAAAAAAATGAAAATTAAAAAACTTTATCATCCCTGAGATCTAATTTTTGAACTTGTTTTGTAGGAAGGAAATTTCACAGGACAATTGAAGATTTGCACAAACATGAGAAGCGCTTGATTGCTAATTACGCCATTTAAAAGAAAAAAATTGCTTGCTTCAGAGTCGTCGAGAAGGTTGATTTTTAACTCTACCCACGAATCTCCTATCAATGGGGTTTTGAAAGTTTTTTGAATGAAATTGTGGTGCAAAAGTGTATTTTTGCCCCTGTTTTAAATATCGTCCGAGATGGCCGAGATATCGTCCGATCTCTTTTTTGCCTGCTGCTGATACGATATGGGGAAATCGTTCGCCATATCGTTTACAGCAAAAAAAGGCTGATATTTGAAATATCGGTTGATAAATCACCCGATATCGGGCGATAAATCGTCCGATATATCGCCCGATATGAAATAACTTATTTATTGCACGAATGCGTGCAAATGTACATTTTTTTTACTGTCTTTGCATGCATATTACATCATTTTTATTAAGTAGATGATATCTATGACACTAAACCAACTTTTAAATTATCAATATTTCATTATATATAGTGTCCAATATGAATGCCCGATATGCATGCGTATCTCCGATATCTCCCCCGATATCTGATATCCGATATGAAAAACCCTCATACGATCCCGATATCCGATATTTAGAACATTGATTTTTGCATAAAAAATCTTAAAAGTTGTCCCTCCTCACATAAGGTCGGAATTTCATTACCTGCTTCTTGGCTCAAAAATCACAATCTCATTTAGGTTTCTCCTGAGCTTCAATAGTTCAATTAATTTAAAATCAATTAGAACTTGACCACTAGTATTGCGAGCTCATTAAGTGAATCTAAAATGAGAACACTCTGGTGACCACTTTCAAGCTTTCGAAGAGGAACTTCTTTATCTTAGAAAGGGTGACTAGCCATTGCGGCGGTGCCTTTCTCGTTCTGATACCGATCCACGAGTCGACATTTTGCATTGTTTTACTTCACTCGGCCCCGAGTCTCGGCCGAGTCGAGGCCGACTCGGCCTCGAGTCAAGCTAAAATTTCATATCGTTAATTTCATGTAATTTAAATTTTTACTAGAAATATAAAGCTAATCTTTATTTTTGTGAAAAGAGAAGTTAATTTAAATTTAATTAATTTCATATAATTTACTAAATTATACATTTATTTGATATTTTAATACCGTGACACATGCATTTATGCATTATTTTCATGTTTAGTGTGCGAGGTAAAATGTTTTGAACAAGTTATATGTCAATTTTGATGTCTACATTTTTTTAAAGTTTTGTTGTGATTTTTTCAGCATTTTTTGAGCTCTCTATGTAGCTTTTTGTGCGTCTCGCCTGAGTCGGGCCGCGATCGATGTGGAACAGTGCCCGCCAGTCAGCGGCCGAGACCGCAACTTTGAACCATGACAGATAAAGCTCATGAGGTATTAAAGTGAACATCCAAACCTCTTGTGAACCTGGATAGACTAGCAAGGTTTTGACTCATACTAAGGTCTATGACCAGTTTTAGGTATTTGCCAAGCGTTAACAATTGTTTTATGAATGAACTTTAATTGTGTAAGTCCAATTCTCACGTGCACTCAATCATGTTTTTAAATTCGCTAACGGTAATTTAACCATTTGAACTCAATTAGTTGAAGAAAGAGTTGAAAGTTGGGCTAATATGTTATAACCTTGTGCAATAGAATTTCTAGTAATAAAGTATCTGAAATTATTATCTTCTAAAAAACTTTTTGATGTTTGTAGGTAATATCACTTTAAACCCTCACGAGACACAACTTGTCCACTAGTGTGAAAGGTAAGGGTTAAAGGCTTATTGCACGAGCTAAGTGTAATAGTGGTTTCTGCGAAAGTGGATTAAGATTTTCTTTCTTTTAGTTTTGTTTTGCTCGAGGACTAGCAAAATATAAGTTTAGGGGTGTGTTGAGTCTTGTATTCAAGCATAATTATTGCACACTGGCACTACATTATCGCCATTCTTCTTTGTAAAAACCTAAATTAAACTATTTTATAAGATATTGGCAAAACATCACATGTTATGCTTTCAATAATTTTAGTAATGTTCTTACAAATTCTAAAATAAGATATACACGTATGTTTGGACAGATATTGAATCAGCAAAACCAGCAAGATCTCAGCAAAATAACCAGCAAGATCTCAGCAAAAAATCCCAACAACATGCCAACAAGATCTCAGCAAAACAATCAAATCTCATATTCAAACAAATCAAATCTCAATCCAAACAAACGCAACAATATTAGCAGCTATAAAGGTGGAGAGAACCAGCAAGGGGGAGCAGTGAAGGGGCTCGACAGAGAGCTATGTATCACGGACACTTCTATTATGAAGTCGTGTCGTGTCCGAAACGCGTGTCGGACACACGTGTCATGTGTATTTTTAAGAATTTGTCACGTGTCCACGTGTCATATCCATTTCAACATTGTCGTGTCTATGCAACATAGGCAGAGAGTTAGTAGGATGAGAGTTTTTAGTAGTATGTTTTATTTAAAAAGAGTGATGTGATTTTCCTTTCTTAAAGAGAAATGTGTGTAATTCCTTATTAATTCGAAGATTATCAACCAAGAGCTTAATATAACAGAAAAGTTTTTCCTCTACTTTTTCAATTTTCTTTTGATGATTGGGTTATATTTGTTTCCATGCATCTGTCTTCTTTTTAATAACTTTGTGATGCAGGGAAGAGGACTCGGGTAGATGATCTCTTCATGATCAACTTGATGAGAACCAAGGCTCTGTGTTAATTCCGGGTTTCAACCTTCCTATCTCTCTCCCTCTCTCTCTCAATCTTATTTTCTTATTTTCATTTGTTTCCAAGTAATGCATCTCGAATGATAGTTAATTTTTATTTCTTTTGTTTATTCTCTTTAAATTCAACTTGTCTCAAGCTTTAACTTCTCTCCAAATCCAAATTCAATTCATTTAAATAACAACTAGATTAAGAATAAAGTTCGAATTTTAAAACTGTGATTTTCTACTAGTCTCTATGGATTCAACCCTCATCTTGCTGCTATGCTAATTTTAAAAAAATTAATATGTAAGAATTGATTTTTATTATTTATGTGTGGTTCAAATAACAATGGGAACTTTTACAAACATTTGAGCCGCAACATATACGATACAAGTGAACGATCAAAGAAGGAAGGATTAGCTTTACTTTAAATTACTAAACCCTCCGCTAAACTTCTATGAGCTATCATCTACTTCAAAGTTTCGACACTTGGATGTCAATATCCTGAAACGTTGTAGATAAGCACTTACCATATTAATCTGATTGAGATTTCCTCCTTATTTTGCCAAATATTCTTAACATGCTACATAGAGAATCATATGGTGAAAAAAAAAAACTTACACATCAATGATTGAAACAAATCCATATTTTTTAAGGAAAAAGCACCATGGATAACTCTAAAACGATGTTGTCCTATTTTTTAATGTAAAATACTGATTGCTTAATTCACAAGTCATATCTTTGCACACGAAATTCTAACAGCGGATAAGTTAAGGCTATCTCTCCAAGAAACAAATATTAGAGATGAAAAGCATCTGCAAACCCACATAGATAACAAAATGCATCCTAGTATCTTTGTATAAATCTATGTCCTCTTCTCATTAGATTGCCAAAGAATGAGCATGCCTTCAAACAGAAACTTAATGCGCTAAGGCGACATTAAGTCCTCAAATACAATTACCTAGGACAAGTTACAATGATCCGTTATTAATTAATTTGAAAAAGAGAATGAAAAGGAAAAATACAAAATACCCATCAAAATTAAAAGAGAAATCACTGGAGCAATAGCACAAACAGCTTACATGCTTTTCTCTGGGCAGCCTGGTAGTAGGCTGCGGCAGGTGAACGAGGGGCCCATCTGGGTCTTCAGTGGACGGCAAGCTGAAGACGGCGTTGGCAATGGCTTGGACCAGCTCTGTACCCTTCTGGAGGCACTCCTTCGTCAGCTCTTCCCTAAAATTTCACATAAAAAAGGGATTTTTATTTTATAAACCCTAACAAAACCCTAGAAGCAAGATAAACGAACAATAAACAATTTCATTGTACAAGTTAATATCAATATTTCATAAACCCATCAGAGAAATACGATTCTATGACCAACAAATCACAATAAATTTGTTGAAAGAAATGGATTTGATAGAGAGGTGAAGAACCTTGAAGAAGGGATGGATTGAAAATGGTGAGTTGGATCGTACGCCATTAGATTCCCCAAATCTATCTGAAATCTCTCTGCCTCCATTTTCCCCCAGTCTCTTGTGCCGGCAACGGAGAAATCTCTCCTGCGAGTGCGAACCAAAGTTCGAGTTTTTAGTCGGAACAATGCTTGCTTTTAGGGTTTTGAGGGAGGCAGCAGTTGATGGAGATTCAAAAATATTATTTAACCCCTCATATTTCCTCATATTTTTGGAATAACCTTTGGAAAAATAAATGATTTTTTATGTAAATATGTACGGACTAGCCTTTGCTCCGTAAAATTTTTGGTTTTAGCCCATTTAGAAAGTGACATGATTGGATTAAAGTATGATTCGCTTAAGTTTAAAAAAAAAATAACACTATCACCCATTCATCAATTTCAATGTCATTTTTACAGAACATGACTTTTGTTGCTTGAATATATTTGGCAGGCAGAGATAATAATAAGTTGGGTTTTTTTTATATACACTCCAAATCTTCTCTATTTCTAAACTTGCCCTCAAATTATCATATTTTTTTAATTAACTCCCTAAATTTTAAATTTTGATCAAACATATTCCTACCGTCAGCCTCTCTTGAATGCTTGACAGTTTTGAAAGAAAATTATTTTTTTATCGCCACTCCTCTCTCTCTTATCTCTCTTACAAACACAAACTCTCACTCTCCTCTCTCTAAAAAAACTCAAAATCCCCCCTTCTGCTTGGGATCTCCTTCGACATTGACCTCCCGTCCTCTGGCTCTGACGACTTTCGCATCTTCTTCGTTTTGACCATGGCTCCCTGACCAAATCCCCCTTCCCCCACCAAATCCCTCCTCGCCCCCAAATATGTCCTCTCTGTCGCTGCCACGGCCACCCACAATAGTTCAATTTAAGGAGGCACATATAGTGAAATTCAATTCAATTTCAGAAGAATCAAGTTCACCTCCACCATTTTCTGCCTGAAGAATCCTTGAAACATATCATCTAAAGGTCCTGGCTTGTACTCAGACTTCAGCCATCCACCACGACCGCCGCCCCCTCCGTCGCCACGGCCACGACCACCCACAATTATTGAGATTTTTTGGAAGCTAATTGTTTTTGAGATTATTGAGATGTTGAAGCAAATTGTGATTGTGATGTATCTTGCAATTCTTGAGAGCATTTTGTTTAATTTGAATTTCTTTCATCCCTGATGTGCACAGTTTTTTGAAGCAAATTGTTAGTGAGATAATTTTTTAAAGCATTTTGTAGATTAAGTAAATTTTTTAACAGGTATGCTCTTAATTAAAAACAAGTTGTTAACCTCATAATATGAATCTTTATAATAGACCGATCACAATCTTAACCTCATAATCGTTAACAGATATAAAAAATTTATCATAAAAATCATATCACAATCTGAAGAGGAAGCACAAAAAGATGGATTAACCTCTTTGACCAATATCAAATTACTCATAATAATAATTAATCATAGATTAAAAAACAAATAATCAAACTATAAGTGTAAATATCGGATTTCACAAATTATTAACAGATGTACTAGGAACATTCTTTTCTAATACTTTTTAACTGACGGCGGGATAATTTCAGAAATATAAAAGAATTTGAGGGTAATTTAAGAAATCTTGTGATTTAGAGGGTAATTTTAAAAATAAGTACAATGTGAGGGGGTATATAGGGAAAACCCTAATAAGTTTAAAGGAATATGCTTCCTAAATAGCAATAAAATAGATTAATTTGAGGGTGACTTCATGTCTTCATCTGGATTCACCATTTGGTTTTCTATTAATTATCTATGCTTAAGAAATAACTGGAAGTATCAGATGGAAATATGTGATTTTTAAAGTGACACTCATGTAATATTATGATGACTATGATAATGAATAACCCTGAAGTGTAGGTCCTTGAGCTTGTTTTCAGCCTCAACAAGTAACTTCTAGGGAAAATTGCTTCCATAGACTTAACAATTGTTTGAAGTGTAAAAAATGACTTGAAGTTTACGAGTGTGCTAGTAAAAGCTTTGACCAAGAATTTTATGCTTCTAGGGGTCTGTCTCCACCACATGACAATACGTGTAACATTGTATTTGCTTATGCCCGCATTGCCTTTTGTTATTTTGCCCTCTTACCTTTTGTTATTTTGCCTTTTGTCCTTTTGCTGGCAACAATTGTTGTCATCAATTTTGAATTTTAAAGTAGACAAAAAAATAATTGCTCCATAAAAAAGTTATCCACTTCAAAATTTATTGTTAACTTGCCAAAAAAATTATAACATAATTTAAATATTTGAAAATAAAATTTAACGAAAACAAAAAAGTAATAAATGATTTGTTTTATAAAATCATTTAATCTTTATTGTTAATAAAACAAAAATTATTTAATATATGAATGTTTATTTATTTATTTTTCACTAATTTGTTTGTTTATCTTTTACTTTTTTAATTTAAAAATATATATTATACTAAAAATTAATATAGTTTGTCCAGCTCGAAGGCAAAGCGGCGAGCTCGGAGGCGAAAGCTTGGCAAAATTACAAAATGACATCAAAATCAAAAAAATAAAAATATGTTTGCTTAAATTTCTGTTCATTTTTATCTATTTATGTCCACTTATTGGAAAACTTATCCGCTATATTCAATTTTGTCCACCAAGCTATGAATTTATCTACAAATAAAGAAAACTCATCACAAATTTATTACTCCGCCTAAAAAATCATCAGCAAAATTACCTCAAAATAAAAAATTTTTCTAAATAATCATGAGCAAAATTACATTAAATTCACAAATTACCCCCAAAAACATCAAATTACCTAAAAATCATTTTTTGTCCAATTTCTGAATTTTCATCAACTTTTGACTATTTCTATATACATACTATAAAATTTGTCCAACTACTTAAATTTCTGTAAAATTTGTTCTCTTTGCTCAATTTATTGTTGGCCCAAAGACCCATCACTCTAGTTTTGATAATGATTAACTCATGTAGTTATAGTTTACTAATAATCTTATGTTTATATTGTTTCAGTTATTGACTAAGATATTAGTAGGTGTTTAGCTTCAACAAAGGTGTTTTGGGAGCTAACACGAGTTGATTCAAGAGCTCGCGCGTCAAGATCACATCTAGCACTCAGTTGGAGTCAAGTTCATTGGATCGTGTTTGGATCGAGTCGACTTGGAGAAGGAGTTCTATAAGAAGACTTTGATTTGTGTTTAGATCTTATGTAAAAATAGATGGTATTGATATGCTCAAGTTCACATACACACACAAGTTTAAAGTTTATTGTTTTTTGGTTTATCTGGTTTTGGATTTCATATCAAAAACATAGATATACATCTTATATGTATATTGGATTCTATCCATATACAATATGCTTAAAAAATTATTTCAATATTATGTTTTTGTATTTATACAAGTTTTCGAGAAAACGGTTTTTCATTTCAAAATCTAAGTTTTGAAAAATATGGATGTTGTGTTTAAGCCTAATTTTTATATCACAAAAATGGTTCAAATAGTGTGTAATATGTGTTGATTTTTGATCACACATGTTTGGTATTCAAATATCTTATAAGAATTTATTTTTGTGGAATTAATGTGATTTTATGGGATTTAATTGATAATAAATAACCTTAGTTTCAAGTCGCAGATTTTCAGCCTGACTACACTGGCGGTCGACTGGATCAGGAGTCGGTCAATCGGACCGGTCGACCGATATGCACGAGAGACGTGCACATGACCAGCCTAAACGGTCGGTCGATCGCGCGATCGACCGACTGAAAGCACCCAACTCTCGGGTGCTGGTTGGTCGACCGGGCGGTCGATCGCAGGCTTGGCCCAGTCGACTGGGCGGTCGACCGGAGGCACAATGGTCAGGAATATGACCGTTGCGCCGGTCAACCAGGCGGTTGACCGGAAGATCATTTTTGACATTTCCAGACTGCCAACGGGCAAATTTTTGAGAGGCTATATATGCCTTCTCTTGAGCTGATTATGGACAAGATTTTAGAGAGTAAAAATTTTCATCTTTACAAGTGTTTTAGCAGCAAGTTTTTAAAGAATTTTTAGGTTAAAAAGATTTATCTTTATTTGTCTTAAAGTGTTAGAAAAATGAAAGAAAAAGAAAGTATTTGGGAATTGTTTTTTGATCTTTATTTCTACATCTATCTTGTGATTTTTTTCAAGTATTTTTCTTTGTTATTTTCATTCCAAACACTTTATTTTCTCACACTTGAGCTATCATCTCTATCCTATTTATAGGATCTTATTTTTGTGAGAAAATTGCTTTGTGGTCGATTGAGATCACCAAAGGTTATTTGTGGTCTTTAAGATCACCAAGTTTATAACTTTCTCTTTACTTTGGTTTGTACCCATCCCTCTAAGTGTAGAGGAGGTTGAGCTTTGATTTTGTATTCATCCCTCTTGTGTAGAGGTGATTGAGGTTGTGCTTTGGGTTGGTTGTTATCCCTTTTGTGAGGAGGTGATTGTTGTTGGTTTGGCTTTGTGCCTTGTCCCTCTAAGTTTAGAGGTGATTGTTATTTGGCTTAGTGCCTTATTCCTCTTGTGTGAGGTGATTGTTGTTTGGCTTAGAGTCTTATCCCTCTTGTGTGAAGTGATAGTTGTTGTGCCTTACCTCTTGTGTAGAGGTTATTTGTTGGAGAGAGGAGTTGTGTACTCCTAGTTGTATTTGTCAAATCCTCAGTGAAGGTTCCCTGTGTGAGAGGTCCTGTGTGAACATATAGTGAAAATCTTTCTGTGTGAAGGCGGGGACATAGAGCAGTGGCTCGAATCTCGAAACATATCTTGGTGTTTGCGATTGATTCACTATCTCTAAACTCTCTCTTTTATATCTTGCATTGCATCATATTCATATCATATATATGCTTGGTATTGATTGTGTGCCCCACTAGTGTTGAACCAAGAGAGTTTCATATAGCATCTCAACTCTTATTTAGAGGAATTTAGAGGAGATAGTCCAGAGTTCCTCACCGGAAATTCGGCTACACTCTTTGGTTACACTTAGTGTGTTGCAATTAGTTTTTAATTAAACATAATTTGTCATTAGATTAGTCATACACCTATTCACCCCCCTCTAGGTGTACTTTCAATTGGTATCAGAGCCTACTCTCCTGATATTAGGTTTAACCACCTAGGAGTGAGATCTTGGCTAGCTAATTTAGATTTGCATTTGCACACATATTGTTGGCCCAGAGGCCCATCACTCTAGTTTTGATGATGATTAAATCATGTAGTTATAGTTTACTAATAATCTTGTGTTTAAATAGTTTTAGTGATTGACCAAGATATTAGTAGGTGTTTAGCTTCAACAAAATTTTTTTGGAGCTTTCACATGTAGATTCAAGAGCTCGCGTGTCAAGATTGCACTAGCACTCGGTTGGAGTCAAGCCCGTTGGATCGTGTTTGGATCGAGTCGACTCGGAGAAGGAGTTCTATAAGAAGACCTCAGTTTGTTTAGTTTAGTTGTTTAGATCTTGTGTAAAAGTAGATAGTATTGATATGCTCAAGTTCACATACACACACAAGTTTTAAAGTTTATTGGTTTTGGTTTTCGGTTTAACCGGTTTTGGATTTCATATCAAAAACATAGATATATATCTTATATATAAATTGAATTCTATCCATATACAATATGCTTCAAAGTTGTTTCAATATCATGTTTTTGTATTTATACAAGTTTTGGAGAAAACAGTTTTCCATTTCAAACATCCAAGTTTTGTAAAATACCGATGTTGTGTTTAAGCCAAATTTCAATATCACAAAAATGGTTCAAATTGTTTATAATATGTGTTGAATTTTAGTCACACATATTTTATTTCAAAGATCTTATAAAAACTTATTTTTATGAAATTTATGTGATTTTATGAGATTTAATTGATATTAAAAAAACTAAGTTTTTAATCCCCAAAAATATGTGACCTGGCCTTCTGCCGGTCGACCGAAGCAGAAGTCGGTCGACCCGTTCGGTCGACCGATGTGCACAAACGTGCACAGGCCATCTGGCTGGAGGGCCGGTCGACCGACCCGGTCGACCGCCAGAGAGCTCTGCTCTCTAGATCTGGCCCCGGTCGATCAGGCGATCGACCGGCGAAAGCTCTGCTCTCTGTATCTAGGCCTCAGTCGACCGGGCGGTCGACCGATGGTACAACGGTTGGATATCCGACCGTTGGCCGATCGACCAGGCGGTCGACCGATGGCACAACGGTCAGAAATCCAACCGTTGGCCGGTCGACCGGGCGGTTGACTGACAGCAGAATCTTCTGCTGTCTTCGGGCTGTTTTATGGGTTATAAATACCCATCCCTTTAGGCTGTTTTTAACAAGAATATCAAGAGAAAAATTCCCATCTTCTTAAGTGTTTTAGCAACAAGTTTTAAAAGAGTTTTTGGGTTAAAAAGGGTTTATCTTTATTTGTTTTCAAGGGTTGGAAAAATCAAAGAAAAATCGAGTATTTAGGATATTGGTTTTTATCTTCATTTCTATCTTATTCTGTTGTTTTTCCAAGTATTTTTCTTTGTGATTTATTTTCCAAACACCTTGTATTCTCACACTTGAGCTATCATATCTATCCTATCTATAGGATCTTTATTTTGTGAGAAAAATTGGTTTGTGGTTTAGTGAGACCACCAAGTGTTATAACCTTCTTTGCTTTGAGTTGTTGTTATCCTTCTTGTGTAGAGGTGATTGTGGAGGAGTGTTTGAGTTGGTTGGCATCCCTCTAAGTGTAGAGGTTGATCTTGTTTGGCTTAGTGCCCTATCCCTCTATTGAGAGGTTGATCTTGTGTGGTTTAGTGTCTTACCTCTTGTGTAGAGGTTGTTGTTATTTGAGAGAGGAGTTGTGTACTCTAAATTTGTATTACCCAAATCCTCAGTGGAAGTTCCCAGTGTGGGAAGTCCTGTGTGGACGATTTAATAGAAATCCTTCTGTGTGAAGGCGGAGACGTAGAGCAGTGACTCGAACATCGAAACATATCTTTCTGTTTGTGTTTGATCCACTATCTCTTAACTCTCTCTCTCTTATATCTTGCATTGCATCATATTTTTATATCTCATATATGTTTGATATTGTTTGTGTGCCTCACTTGTGTTGAACCAAGAGAGCTATACATAGCACCTCAACTCTTATTTAGAGGAATTTAGAGGAGATGGTCCAGAGCCCTTCACAGGAATCCAGCCACACTCCTTTATTACACTAAGTGTGTTGCAATTAGTTTTTAATTTCGCATCTTTTGTCATCAGATTAGCCATACACCTATTCACCCCCCTCTAGGTGTACTTTCACATATTATTTTTACACTCATGGATTACCTTGCCCCTCCTATATTTGATGTTTCTAACATCGATATATGGAAGCTTAGAATGAGTACTTATCTAAAAACCCTAGGAATGCATGTTTACCTTGCTACTACTAAGAAATCTTATCTTGATAATAACAAACATATAGAAGCCAATGCACAAGCTCTAGAGGCACTTTGGCGCACTCTTAGCAAAGATTATCTTTTTATGTTTCTCATTGTGATTCCGCTTTTGCAGTGTGGAACACCTTGACATCTCCCGAGCTTCCAACGACAAAATATGTGGAGAAAGAATCTAGTGAAGATGAGTCCGATGATGCCTCCTATATGGTCCAAGGGAATGACTCCCTTGAGGTAAACTCGGATACTCAACTGGATGATTGTACTAGCTCTTCAAATGAGGATCATGATAGTATGGATGCCGATGCATTAAATGAAGAGTTTTTCATTGTTTGTGAAAACTTGCTAGAAAAGTATCAAGTTTTAAAAAAGAAAAGTTTTAAATTAAATAAAGAAAATAAGAATTTATGTTCAAAACTTAATATGGCTTTGCAAGAGAGGGTTAAGATTTCAAGTGAAAGAAATTCATTGAAATCCCAACTTGACCTTGCTCATAATGAAAACAAAATTTTAAAGAGTAAAAATGATTGTGATGATGTTTTGAAGAAAAATAAGGATTTGTCTTCAAAACTTGATTTTGTTTTAAAAGAGAATGAATCTTTAAAAAAATAAAATTGCTTTAATTTCAAAGAAATTGGATTTAGTATCAAATGAAAATAAATCTTTAAAAAATGATTTGTCTTCTCATGTTTGTCATATTTCTAATCCTTCATCTTCTCGTGATAAATATGATGCATGCTCCACTTTGTCTTCAAGTATTAAAAATGATATTTGTACCTTGAAGAATATTGTTGATCGTTTGGGCTCCACTTTAAGCCAATGTGTTATGAATCACAAAAAATTAGAATCAATGTTTCACAAAAAACATGCACCACATATTCATGCACACCATACACAACATACACATGCTCATCATGCTCACACACATGATTCTATGTATGCTCATGTGTACACTTATACACATTGTGGACGTACGGTCCACCTTACAAAATTTTGTTATGATAGAATAAATAATTCAAATTTTGTAAATAAATTTGTTTGAGTTAGAAAAGGTGCTAACCCCATGGACCCAATAAGGTATTGGTACCAAAAGTCACTCCTATTTTATTTGATGTAGATGTGGGCTCTCACTTGACGTGAGAGGTATTGGTGCCTTGATGGTGGATACGTTTGAGCTTGATGGACACCACATTGGATGCATCACCTTCAAGGATGTTTGGTGGGAGGACCACCATGGTTTGGAGACCTAGAGATTAGCCCTAATGATTTTGGTAACTCTCTCTAACACCCATTTAGTTTACATGCTATCATATTATTGATTTTTAGTATGTTTTGATTTTTCATGATTACTATGTTAAATGCCATGTTAATTAGATTTGTGGTATACATATGTAGTATTTGAGATACACCCATGTTTTTATGGATCATTACTTTGTGTTCTCAGTATATTTTAGCTATTGTATATATCGTAGATCTAAAGCATGTTCATCTACCCTAATGATTATGTTTGGTTTTTATACTTCATGTTTTGATTACATGTTTAGATGTAGTTTTCATTAAAACTTGTGTGCATACTTATACAACTAGTGAGCCAAATTTGATTATTGTGTGTTTGTGCTATGTTGCTCATTTGTACCCATTAGATGTACTTGTATAACCTAGTTTTGATGATTCTTGTATTTTAACATGTATTCCCTATTTTTGTACATGTTTTTAATAAAAATGTATTTAGCTTCATGTATATGGTAATTTTGCCAAAACTTTAGAAATACATGTTTATCCTAGAGTCACTTGCTTTTTATGCAATATTTTATTAGGACTCACTTGTGTTTGGGATATGTATGTATACTTCTAGTTTAGACAAAACATACATATGCCATGAAGTTTGTATTATTTTGATGAAAATTAAATTTTCATATTTTTCATATTTATAAAGGAATTCATATGAGCTTAAATGTCTTATCTCCATGATTATGTCTATTACATGATTTTTACACTCTATATTTAGTGTTTGTAACGCCCCGATCCCACGGATACGGGGGCGTCACTGCGACGTATATACGTGGGTCAGAAAATGCCCCCACGCATATACGCTAAGCAATAAGTACAACAAGAATCAGAGTACACGACAAAGCGTGATATCCATACATATGCCAACATAAAAGTACAAGTACAAGTCATCACAAAATATGATAAAATATTACACATTACATGTATCTTTTATCACAACCAAGTTCTAAAGCAAAAGATACAATATAAACACAAAATGCTCACGAGTAGGATGAGGATCCCGTGAGTCAAAAAGAGAGATCTGGCACAAGGACTGGAGCTAATCGGCCTGCTCACTAAAGAAAGCTCGATCCTCTGTGGATGGCTCCACTTCGATCCAAGCTTCAGAACCTGAACATACAAATCCAAGGGAGTCAGGACCTCCCAACAATGAACAGGCTACAGCCAAATGGCTAGGAGAACAAGAATATGAGAGTTAGAACAGTATAATGAATACCAATCAACAAGTAATGGAAGCATAAAGAGTAAAAGTCAGAATACAATAAATCCACAGTTAGAGACTATTATTATTATTACTTGTCCCACTGTGATATCTAGCTATGTGACCCAGCGTCCCAGCGCACATAGATCCATATCCTAGTAAAGCAAGGTTGTTATTGGAAACCAGCGGTTGTATCGACGAACTATGTTTATAGTGGATCCCGTACATGCCCGGGATAACGGTCCAGGATTGTTCCGTTGCTTGGTGACGGAAGCCAGCCGCTAGGCTAACAGGAGGGACTTATGTATGCCCTTATCATGATAGTACCAGTAAGGAGGGAGCAAGCACTCCCCTCGGTCCCCTGGTGGCCCACAGGTCAGACCGGAACATGAGTTGCACAACATTCCTAAAACCACTGTAAACACGAACACATATCGATATCCGCATGTTTTCCCCCGACCCAATATAAGTTGGTCCATTTTATACAAAAGTCAAGTGTATCATGCTTGGTTCAAGTGATGGCATGATAAGTGGTGATATCCATTTATTAACAAGTTATGGAATGAGACTACACAATAATGAGTCATGAAGTAACAAGAAGTAATGTCCATCAAGTGACATGTCATGAAGTACCAGTTATGAAGCATAAACAAAGATAATATATCACATATGTATCAAGAGTACGATCCAATTTCAGAAAAGAAATCAACTATAATAAACAGCCTAAATTAGTCGACTAGGTGGAAGGGTTAGTCGACTAATAGTGGTCTCTAGTCGACTAACAGTCTGAATTAGTCGACTAAAACTGGTTTCCAGAGAGTTGAGATTCTGTTTCAGGGAAAGTTAGTCGACTAGGGAAAAAGGGTAGTCGACTAACAGTGACTACAAGTCGACTAACAGATACTTAAGTCGACTAAATCTGGGATACAGAGAGTTGATGTTTTATTTCAGGAAAAAGTAATCGACTAGGGAGGAATGGTTAGTCGACTAATAGTGGTTTCTAGTCGACTAACAGTCTGGATTAGTCGACTAAAACTGTGTTCCAGAAAAGGTTACGTTTCAAAAATAGATGGGTTAGTCGACTAATTCCTAGGTCAAGTCGACTAATCGTGGGAAGACAGAGTGCAGGACAGAATTTCTGATGGTTGTGTTTGATGGTCTAAAAAACATGATTTTGATGACATATGCATACAAGATATGAAGATATAAGTATATTAGGAATTGATCTAGTCTTGGTGAGTAAAAATACTCACTTTGAACGGTTAAATCGAGGCTTTACGAGTTCCGAAAAGATCGTAGTCGACGATATCACCAACTTGATCCTTGGCGATATTGCGGACGATCCCAATCCAAAGAAGTGGTGGTTGCTAGAGATGGAGAAGATGACCTAGGTGATGTTTTGGAAGTAGGTGGTTGAGGTTGAGATGGAGGAGGAGATGGTGAAGGCTAATTCTTTGTTGAAGTGAAGAAAAGAGTAATAGAAATGTAAAGGAAAGTTTATATAGGATTTTGATTTTGTAAAGGAGGTGTAAATAAGGTAATTGAGAGGGGGTTTTGTGTAAATAGGGGAGGGGATGAGTGTCCCTCTTCTTGGCCACTTGGCCGGCCATGGGAGAGAGAGAGAGAGAGAGAGAGAGAGAGAGAGATTAAATGAGGGGGTTGGTGGAAGTGAGTGGAGGTGAAATTTTGGAAAAAAATTGGAATTTTGGGAAAATAGAAAAACTTGTGGTTGTGGAGGAAGGAAGGAAATTAAGAAAAAGGAAAAAGGAAAAGAAATTATAAATGAAGATATTTTCTCTTGGATTTAAAAATGAAAAGACAATTTCCCGGGTTTAAGTCGAGGATGCGGAAAACGTTTCGGAAAATACCGAAATCGTCCGAAATTCAAGTATCTCGGAACGACTCGTAAATTTTACCAAAAATCAAGAATAATATATGAAGACTCATAGTGAAATCCGTTTGAAGAAATACTTTATGGTTTTAAAACTAAAAATCCCGGAATCAGTTATCTACCAACTCCGTTGGAATTTTCATAAATTCATAAAATTCTCAGAAAAAGTATTTAGATAGAAAATATGATTCTAAGAAATAAAGTCTAAAGGACCTTCTAGAAATTCCTAACTGTTTGTGAATTAAAAATCCGAGAATCGATCAGCGGCACTGGTCGACACCGGTTTTGAAAATATTTAATTAAATTCAGGAAAATTCCAGAAAATCATAGAAAATATATAATATTGGAAAATGATTTTTAAAACTGAAATCGGTCAAATACAGGAAGTAAATCGAAAAACTGAATACGCAACTAAGTACGTATTCCGGGAACGGGGTATTACAATCCATCCACCTTACAAAAATTTCGTCCTCGAAATTTCATAAAGTGAAAGGTGACGGTAAAGAAGGATAACAGGAAGTGAAAGGCAGCAATAAAGAAGGATGAGAAGAAAGAGTTTTACCAGTCAAGATGTGAAGAGTTGCGGATAACGCTCACGGATAACATCCTCTCGTTCCCACGTGGCCTCTCCTGGTGCATGTCTGTTCCAAGACACCAACACTAACGGTATGGCTTTGTTCTTCAATGTCTTGACACTTCTGTCCAAAATGGCCATCGGTTGCTCTTGGTATGACAAATCCGGTTGTAGTTCCAGTTCGGAGTGATCCAGGATATGACTATCATCCTTCACATACTCCCTCAGCTGTGATACGTGGAATACATTGTGAACTCCGTCCAAAGATGGCGGTAACGCCAACCTGTAAGACACATCTCCCACTCGGTCCAAGATCTCGAATGGGCCGATATATCTCGGACTAAGCTTTCCACGAGTACCGAACCGGATTACTCCCTTTGTAGGTGATATCTTCAAAAACACATGATCCCCTGTCTGGAATTCCAATGGCCTTCTCAGTGTGTCTGCCCAACTCTTCTGCCGACTCTGTGCTGCCCTGAGGTGATCTCTGATAATCCTGACTTTATCTGTTGTCTGAATCAGGATCTCTGGTCCCAAAAGTCTCCTCTCACCGACTTCATCCCAACAAATCGGTGACCTACACTTCCTACCATACAATGCTTCAAAAGGTGCCATCTTGATACTTGCCTGATAGCTGTTATTATAAGAAAATTCAGCCAAGTGAAGATGGTCTTCCCATGATCCCTGGAATTCAATCATGCAGGCCCGCAACACATCTTCAAGAATCTGGATAGTCCTTTCAGATTGTCCGTCTGTCTGAGGATGATATGAAGTACTGAATTTCAGACGAGTCCCTAGACTTTCTTGGAGGCTTTCCCAGAAATGAGATCTGAATCTGGTGTCTCTGTCTGATACAATACTAACTGGAACTCCATGCAGACGAACTATCTCCTTCATGTACTTGTCTGCCAGAACCTCTGTTGTCTGACCTACCCTGAATGGTATGAAGTGAGCTGATTTGGTGAGGCGATCAATGATTACCCACACAGCATTATTACCTTTAGGACTGCGAGGCAATGCCGTGACAAAATCCATGGTGATGTGCTCCCACTTCCACTCAGGTATCGGTAAAGGTTGTAGAAGTCCAGCTGTCCTCTGATGCTCTATCTTTATCTGCTGACAAACCAAGCACTTGGCAACATACTGGGCTATCTCCCTCTTCATAGCATTCCACCAAAACTGCTTCTTTATGTCTTGATACATCTTGTTTCCCCCTGGGTGTATGGAATAGGCTGAACTGTGTGCTTCTGCTAGAATCTTCTGTCGAACTTCTCCTTGGGGAACACAAAGTCTGCTACCAAAATATAATGCACCATCTGGATGAATACAGATATCAGTCCTCAATCCAGCCTCTACCTGGGCTCGAAATGACTGCAATCTGGGATCTTCCTTTTGAGCTTCCTTGATCTCATCTATCAATATTGACTGAATCTGCAAGGTCATGAACTGTCCTGCCTTATCAACTCCTTGTACCAACATTAAGTCCAATCTGATGATGTTTTGAATCAACTCCTTCTGCTGAGTAAGTTGGACAAGCACTCTATTCTCTGGCTTCCTGCTCAGTGCATCCGGTACTGTATTGACCTTGCCTGGATGATATTGCAAGTCTATATCATAGTCCGCCATCAACTCCAGCCACCGCCTCTGCCTCATGTTCAACTCCTTCTGTGAGAAAATATACTTGAGGCTCTTGTGATCCGTGTATATCAACACCTTATCTCCCAGAAGATAATGCCTCCAGATCTTCAAGGCAAATATAACAGCTGCTAGCTCCAAGTCATGAGTTGGGTAATTTCGCTCATGAGGCTTCAGTTGCCTGGATGCATAAGCTATGACATGATAATGTTGCATAAGTACACACCCCAGGCCTTTTCCTGATGCATCACTGAAGATGACCATCCCTCCTCTTCCTGAGGGAGTCTTCAAGATTGGAGCTGAAATGAGCCTCTGCTTCAATTGCTCAAAAGCTGCAGTACATTCTTCTGTCCATATGTACCTTTCTCCTTTCCGGGTGAGCTTGGTCAACGGGGCTGCAATCCTAGAGAAATCTTGGACAAAGCGTCTGTAATATCCGGCTAGTCCAAGAAAACTCTTAATTTCAGTCACCGTCTTTGGAATTGGCCAATCTCTCACCGCCTGGACTTTGCTAGGATCAACTGAAATTCCTTCCGCTGAAACTATGTGTCCAAGGAAGGCCATACTGTCCAACCAAAAGTCACACTTGCTCCTCTTAGCATGAAGCTGCTCCTGTTGGATAGTCTGCAATACAATCCTCAAGTGTTCTGCATGCTCCCTGTTGCTCTTTGAATAGATCAAGATGTCATCTATAAAAACAACTACAAACTGATCCAAATAGGGCGAGAACACTCTGTTCATCAAATCCATGAAAACTGAAGGGGCATTGGTGACTCCGAAAGGCATAACTAGAAACTCATAGTGGCCATAACGGGTCCTGAATGCCGTTTTCGGAATATCCTCTTTCCTCACCCTAAGCTGATGGTAACCCGATTGTAAATCTAATTTAGAGAATACTCGGGCTCCATGAAGCTGATCAAACAGATCATCAATCCTTGGTAAGGGATACTTGTTCTTGATGGTAACTTTGTTCAATTCTCTATAATCAATACAAAGCCTTTTACCACCATCCTTCTTGTTTGCCAATAATACTGGAGCTCCCCATGGTGAAGTGCTTGGCCGAATCAATCCCTTATCAGAGTATTCCTGTAGCTGCTTCTTTAGAATCTCCAACTCCGTCGGTGCCATCCTGTACGGAGCCTTGGATATAGGAGCTGTTCCAGGCACAGTATCAATAGAGAACTCAATCATCCTGTCAGGCGGAAGTCCTGAGATCTCAGCAAACACCTCTGGGAATTCATCCCACACCGGTATTCCCTTCTTCTGAATCTCCGAAGTAGTCATCCGAATCTTTCTCTTGGTAGACTTCACTTCTCCACTAAATTGGAACTCTGGCTGAAGAGGGATCCTGAAAATAATCTTCTTCTCCCTACAGTCAATCATTGCATAGTACTGACTGAGCCAGGTCATGCCTAAGATTACGTCGTACCCTTTGGTGTCTAGTACGAGCATATCTATGGCCAAGGTCTTACCACAAAGTTCTACTGGACAGTCAGCACAAACTCTAGAAGATATGACTACTCCATTCCCTGTACTAATCTCCCATTTGTGGTCTAAAGATCTAACAGGTATGGAATGCAATGCCACAAAATGATCTGAGATAAAACAATGTGAAGCACCTGAATCGAAGAGGGCTAAAACAGGTTTAGAATGCACCCTGATGTTACCTGTTATCACTTCCTCAGAAGTCTCAGCCTCTACTTCTGTCAAATTGAAGGCTTGACCCCTTCCACGCCCTGCAGCAGTCCTAGCTCCTCTCTGGACTGGGCGAATAGCTTGCTGTGGAGGAGGGGGAGGAACTCTCCTGATCATCGGTCCTTGATTCCTCTGTCCCGGTGGCCCTGGAAGTGCTCTCTGTCCATTCGGTCCCTGCAGTGCTGGCAAAGCTTGGCCGGCTATCCCCATTCTCCTGTGTGGACAGGCTTCGATGGAATGGTCTCGGGAACCACACACCAAACATAACCCATTTGCCCTTCGGCAATTCTGTCGAATGTGGCCTGGCTTCTGACAATAACTGCAGAAAGAAAGTGGTTGAGCCGTCTGGTAAGCAGCTGGTCGGAATGGTTGCCTCACAGTCTGAACCTTTGCTGCTCTGTATGGGCCTCCTCTTCCCATAGGTGGAAATGGCCTCTTCATGGCCTGGTTCCTCATCTGGTTCTCTTGCTTCTTCTCTAGCCCACGCTCCACCTCTCGAGCTATGGTGAGAACTTCTGAATAAGTCTTCAGCTGCTGGGGCATTAGGAAGACTTGGATATCCATCTGCAAGCCCTGCTGGAATCTGCTTGCCCGCTTCTCCTCATCCGTCACCATGTACGGAGCAAAGCGGCTAAATCTGAGAAACTCCGCGGCATACTCATCCACGGACTTGTTCCCTTGCTGCAGTCTGATGAACTGCTCCTCCATGTCTTTCTGAGCAGTGGCAGGGAAGAATCTGTTATAGAAACTCTTGGAGAATGTGTCCCAGGTGACAGGCTTCTCCAATCTGGCCTCCTCAGCTAGCCACCAAGTTCTAGCTATATCCTTCAATTGAATCTTGGCGACCTCCACTTGGTTCTCCTTTGGAACTCGAGCTGCATTCAACAAGTCTGAGGTATCCGTCAGCCATTGCTCAGCATCCAGGGGTTTCTCTTCACCCGTGAATATGGCTGGTTGCAGCCGTCTGAAGTCCGAAACATTTTCCGGCCTCTGTTCCTTTGGAGCTGCTAACTCTTGCCGAAGAAGTTCCGTCTGTTGTTGCTGATTCTCCATCATCGTCTGAATGACCCTCAGAATGTCCACATTCTCTCCCGTGGGTCCATTTGATGTTTGTCCAGAGTTGCTACGACCCGTCCTTCTCTCCATACCGAATTGGGATAAGATAACTGGAATTGGAAAAATGGAAGGAGTTTAGGACACAAGGGAAGGAATCAAGAAGGGATCAAGAAGGACTAGATAACTTTGTACATTGTAGTTGGCAATAGCAAATTTCATTAATTTGCTACTTGATTGTACTATAGGTGTGAGAGCCTAGGCTCTGATACCAACCTGTAACGCCCCGATCCCACGGATACGGGGGCGTCACTGCAACGTATATACGTGGGTCAGAAAATGCCCCCACGCATATACGCTAAGCAATAAGTACAACAAGAATCAGAGTACACGACAAAGCGTGATATCCATACATATGCCAACATAAAAGTACAAGTACAAGTCATCACAAAATATGATAAAATATTACACATTACATGTATCTTTTATCACAACCAAGTTCTAAAGCAAAAGATACAATATAAACACAAAATGCTCACGAGTAGGATGAGGATCCCGTGAGTCAAAAGGAGAGATCTGGCACAAGGACTGGAGCTAATCGGCCTGCTCACTAAAGAAAGCTCGATCCTCTGTGGATGGCTCCACTTCGATCCAAGCTTCAGAACCTGAACATACAAATCCAAGGGAGTCAGGACCTCCCAACAATGAACAGGCTACAGCCAAATGGCTAGGAGAACAAGAATATGAGAGTTAGAACAGTATAATGAATACCAATCAACAAGTAATGGAAGCATAAAAAGTAAAAGTCAGAATACAATAAATCCACAGTTAGAGTCTATTATTATTATTACTTGTCCCACTGTGATATCTAGCTATGTGACCCAGCGTCCCAGCGCACATAGATCCATATCCTAGTAAAGCAAGGTTGTTATTGGAAACCAGCGGTTGTATCGACGAACTATGTTTACAGTGGATCCCGTACATGCCCGGGATAACGGTCCAGGATTGTTCCGTTGCTTGGTGACGGAAGCCAGCCGCTAGGCTAACAGGAGGGACTTATGTATGCCCTTATCATGATAGTACCAGTAAGGAGGGAGCAAGCACTCCCCTCGGTCCCCTGGTGGCCCACAGGTCAGACCGGAACATGAGTTGCACAACATTCCTAAAACCACTGTAAACACGAACACATATCGATATCCGCATGTTTTCCCCCGACCCAATATAAGTTGGTCCATTTTATACAAAAGTCAAGTGTATCATGCTTGGTTCAAGTGATGGCATGATAAGTGGTGATATCCATTTATTAACAAGTTATGGAATGAGACTACACAATAATGAGTCATGAAGTAACAAGAAGTAATGTCCATCAAGTGACATGTCATGAAGTACCAGTTATGAAGCATAAACAAAGATAATATATCACATATGTATCAAGAGTACGATCCAATTTCAGAAAAGAAATCAACTATAATAAACAGCCTAAATTAGTCGACTAGGTGGAAGGGTTAGTCGACTAATAGTGGTCTCTAGTCGACTAACAGTCTGAATTAGTCGACTAAAACTGGTTTTCAGAGAGTTGAGATTCTGTTTCAGGGAAAGTTAGTCGACTAGGGAAAAAGGGTAGTCGACTAACAGTGACTACAAGTCGACTAACAGATACTTAAGTCGACTAAATCTGGGATACAGAGAGTTGATGTTTTATTTCAGGAAAAAGTAATCGACTAGGGAGGAATGGTTAGTCGACTAATAGTGGTTTCTAGTCGACTAACAGTCTGGATTAGTCGACTAAAACTGTATTCCAGAAAAGGTTACGTTTCAAAAATAGATGGGTTAGTCGACTAATTCCTAGGTCAAGTCGACTAATCGTGGGAAGACAGAGTGTAGGACAGAATTTCTGATGGTTGTGTTTGATGGTCTAAAAAACATGATTTTGATGACATATGCATACAAGATATGAAGATACAAGTATATTAGGAATTGATCTAGTCTTGGTGAGTAAAAATACTCACTTTGAACAGTTAAATCGAGGCTTTACGAGTTCCGAAAAGATCGTAGTCGACGATATCACCAACTTGATCCTTGGCGATATTGCGGACGATCCCAATCCAAAGAAGTGGTGGTTGCTAGAGATGGAGAAGATGACCTAGGTGATGTTTTGGAAGTAGGTGGTTGAGGTTGAGATGGAGGAGGAGATGGTGAAGGCTAATTCTTTGTTGAAGTGAAGAAAAGAGTAATAGAAATGTAAAGGAAAGTTTATATAGGATTTTGATTTTGTAAAGGAGGTGTAAATAAGGTAATTGAGAGGGGGTTTTGTGTAAATAGGGGAGGGGATGAGTGTCCCTCTTCTTGGCCACTTGGCCGGCCATGGGAGAGAGAGAGAGAGACATTAAATGAGGGGGTTGGTGGAAGTGAGTGGAGGTGAAATTTTGGAAAAAAATTGGAATTTTGGGAAAATAGAAAAACTTGTGGTTGTGGAGGAAGGAAGGAAATTAATAAAAAGGAAAAAGGAAAAGAAATTATAAATGAAGATATTTTCTCTTGGATTTAAAAATGAAAAGACAATTTCCCGGGTTTAAGTCGAGGATGCGGAAAACGTTTCGGAAAATACCGAAATCGTCCGAAATTCAAGTATCTCGGAACGACTCGTAAATTTTACCAAAAATCAAGAATAATATATGAAGACTCATAGTGAAATCCGTTTGAAGAAATACTTTATGGTTTTAAAACTAAAAATCCCGGAATCAGTTATCTACCGACTCCGTTGGAATTTTCATAAATTCATAAAATTCTCAGAAAAAGTATTTAGATAAAAAATATGATTCTAAGAAATAAAGTCTAAAGGACCTTCTAGAAATTCCTAACTGTTTGTGAATTAAAAATCCGAGAATCGATCAGCGGCACTGGTCGACACCGGTTTTGAAAATATTTAATTAAATTCAGGAAAATTCCAGAAAATCATAGAAAATATATAATATTGGAAAATGATTTTTAAAACTGAAATCGGTCAAATACAGGAAGTAAATCGAAAAACTGAATACGCAACTAAGTACGTATTCCGGGAACGGGGTATTACAGTGTTTAACTCATGAATTTTTGTTCATGAGGTTATATGAGCTTTATTACTATTTGAGTGTCGATGATCGTGTGATTCTCATGTTTTCATGAATTCATTCATGTTTTACTCCTCACTTGAAGGATGTCGTACTAGTTTTCTAAATTATCTTTAAATTAGTTCATATTCTTCTATTGGTAGAGTTTTCAAACATATTAAGTTATTTTCAAACTCATATTTTTTAAAACCCCTACCATCAAAGGGCGGTTGGATGGGCGACCATGCCTTATATGCTCATTATTGAAAATCTATTTTAAACATGTGCATGAAT
Source organism: Agave tequilana (assembly GCA_038442645.1). Lineage (NCBI taxonomy): Eukaryota > Viridiplantae > Streptophyta > Magnoliopsida > Asparagales > Asparagaceae > Agave > Agave tequilana. The sequence continues at coordinate 84,281 of JAVJIF010008334.1, read as the reverse complement.
AGGGTGTTAGTTATGAGTTATACACTTATCTTCAAGGATTTTTATGTTTGTGTACTCATTTATGTTTCTTATATATGTATACTTCAAATTTCATATAGTATCAATTTCAATTAGTATATTCATTTTCATACATATATATATATATATATATATATATATATATATATATATATATATATATATATATGATTTGATTGCACTTACTATATATTTACATCTTTAAGCACAAATTATGTTTATACTAAGCTTGATTTAGTCTTTAATGACAATTATTTTTTAATTGGTATCTTATACAAGCTTATGCATTATTTTTATTGGTATTTCATAAAGGGAGAGAAAAATTCGTGTTTTATCTTTCAATCAATTTTATTTTCAATTGGTATCTTACTCCCAATTCTTTATAATGAAAAATACTTTATTTTGGTATGTGCTAACATTTTCAATTTGGTATCAATAATCTTAAATTGGTATTATTCTCAATTTGATATCCTCATTACAAAATGAGTTGTGTTTAACTAAAATTTAGTTTTTACTTTCAATTAGTATCAAAAATTTACTAGATATTTTCAATTGGTACAAATTGATTTCAATTGGTATCAAACTTATAATGTTTCATTTTTAATTGTTTCAAAAATCTTCTATTGGTATCTTAAAAATTTTGTTTATTTACAAGTGATACCAACATTTATTTTTTTTGTCAACCACAATTTTCAATTGGTATCTACAATTTTGATTTCATTGGTATCAAAATATTTTGTTGACTTTTAAAAATACAAAATTTGTTTTAAAAGTGGTTTCAAAAATGTTTTGATATGTATTGCTTATATGCAATGGGAGCTTAACATCTCCTCTATATATAGATTCAGTTGAGTGTATCTCACATTGAGAAGCTTGACCTCTCTTCTTTATGTGATACACGTGTATGAGGGGAGCTTAAAATCTCCACTTATATATTGTATATTATGCGTTATGTGGTTAGAGTCTAGTCATTTCTTTTCATGTAATGCATGTATGCATGGGGAGTTCTTCATGAATGTATATCGCATATATATCTTTATTGCTTGTTTTTTTTTTTGCCCCTTTATTGATGAATTGACAAAAAGGGGAGAAGAATTTGGTGAGTTTATATATGCATATTTATTTTATTTTCTCGTTTATGCAAAAGGGGAGAAAAGAATTTGGAGAGTTTATGCATGTTTATTTCCTTATTTATGCATATATATGTTGTTTGGTTTATGCACTTTATTGAATATCTTTATGTTTATTGCTATGTATGAGTTAAAGGGGAGTTTCTTTCAAGCTTAACTTTAATCCATGCATATATAACTCCATGAGTTTTATCATCATCAAAAAGGGGGAGATTGTTGGCCCAAAGGCCATCACTCTAGTTTGATGATGATTAACTTATGTAGTTATAGTTTACTAATAATCTTGTGTTTATATAATTTCAGTTATTGACCAAGATATTAGTAGGTGTTTAGCTTCATCAAAGGAGTTTTGGGAGCTAACACGTGTTGATTCAAGAGCTCGCGCGTCAAGATCGCGTCTAGCACTCGGTTGGAGTCAAGCTCGTTGGATCGTGTTTGGATCGAGTCGACTTGGAGAAGGAGTTCTACAAGAAGACTTTGATTTGTGTTTAGATCTTATGTAAAGCTAGATAGTATTGATATGCTCAAGTTCACATACACACACAAGTTTAAAGTTTATTGTTTTTTGGTTTAACCGATTTTGGATTTCATATCAAAAATATAGATATACATCTTATATGTATATTGGATTCTATCCATATACAATATGCTTCAAAATTGTTTCAATACCATGTTTTTGTATTTATACAAGTCTTAGAGAAAACAATTTTTCATTTCAAAAATTTAAGTTTTGGAAAATACAGATTTTGTATTTAAGCCTAATTTCCATATCACAAAAATGGTTCAAATAGTTTGTAATATGTGTTGATTTTTGATCACACATGTTTGGTATTCAAATATCTTATAAGAACTTATTTTTATGGAATAATGTGATTTTATGGGATTTAATTGGTAATAAATAACCTTAGTTTTAAGTCCCAGATTTTCAGCCTGACTACACTGGCGGTTGACCGGACGGTCGACCAGACCAGGAGTCGGTAGATTGGACCGGTCGACCGATGTGCATGAGAGATGTGCAAATGGCCAGCCTAAACGGCCGGTCGACCGCGCGGTCGACCGACTGAAAGCACCCAATCCCGGGTGCTGGCCGGTTGACTGGGCGGTCGACCGCAGGCTTGGCCCGGTCGACCGGGCGGTCGACTGGAGGCACAATGGTCAGAAATATGACCGTTGCGCCGGTCGACCGGGCGGTCGACCAGAAGATCATTTTTTACCTTTCCAGATTGCCAACGGGTAGATTTTTGAGAGGCTATATATATGCCTTCTCTTGAGCTGATTTTGGACAAGTTTTTAGAGAGCAAAAATTTTCATCTTTACAAGTGTTTTAGCAGTAAGTTTTTAAAGAGTTTTTGGGTTAAAAAGATTTATTGTTATTTGTTTTAAAGTGTTGGAAAAATCAAAGAAAAATAGTATTTAGGAATTGGTTTTTGATCTTTATTTTTACATCTATATTGTGATTTTCCCAAGTGTTTTTCTTTGTTTTTTCATTCCAAACACTTTGTTTTCTCACACTTGAGCTATCATCTCTATCCTATCTATAGGATTTTGTTTTTGTGAGAAAATTAGTTTGTGGTCTATTAAGTTCACCAAAGGTTGTTTGTGGTCTTTGAGATCACTAAGTTTGTAACTTTCTCTTTGCTTTGTTTTGTGCCTATCCCTCTAAGTGTAGAGGAGGTTGAGCTTTAATTTTGTGTGCATCCCTCTTGTGTAGAGGTGATTGAGGTTGTGCTTTGGATTGGTTGTTATCCCTTTTGTGAGGAGGTGATTGTTGTTGGTTTGGCTTTGTGCCGTGTCCCTCTAAGTGTAGAGGTGATTGTTATTTAGCTTAGTGCCTTATTCCTCTTGTGTGAGGCGATTGTTGTTTGGCTTAGAGTCTTATCCCTCTTATGTGAAGTGATAGTTGTTGTGCCTTACCTCTTGTGTAGAGGTTGTTTATTAGAGAGAGGAGTTGTGTACTCCTAGTTGTATTTGCCAAATCCTCAGTGAAGGTTCCCTGTGTGGGAGGTCTTGTGTGGACATATAGTGAAAATCTTTCTGTGTGAAGACGGGGACGTAGAGCAGTGGCTCGAACCTCGAAACATATCTTGGTATTTGCGATTGATTCACTATCTCTAAACTCTCTCTTTTATGTCTGGCATTGCATCATATTCATATCATATATATGATTGGTATTGATTGTGTGCCTCACTAGTATTGAACCAAGAGAGCTTCATATAAAACCTCAACTCTTATTTAGAGAAATTTAGAGGAGATAGTCCAGAGTTCCTCACCGGGAATTTGGCTACACTCTTTGGTTACACTTAGTGTGTTGCAATTAGTTTTTAATTCCGTATCATTTGTCATTAGATTAGCCATATACCTATTTACCCCCCTCTGGGTATATTTTCATTTATATCCGCCAAGCTATGAGTTTATCTACAAATAGAGTAAAATTCATTACAAATTTATCACGCATTCTAAAAGATCATCAGAAAAATTACCTCAAAATCACAGATCACCTAAAAAACTATGAGTTAAATTACATCAAAATCATCAAATTACCTCAAAACTAGTTTTTGTCTAATTTTTTATTTTCCGTCCACTTTGACTATTTATTTCTACATATTTTAAAATTTGTTCAACTGCTTAAATTTTTGTTTACTTTTGTCCATTTCTGTCCATTTATTGGAATATTTGTCCACTATATTCAATTTCTATTCATTAAACTGTGAATTTGTCTACAAATAGAGTAAAATTCATCACAAATCACAAATTTATAATAAATTTATCACTTATCCTAAAAATCATCAGCAAAATTACTTTAAAATCACAAATTACCCAAAAAATCATGAGCATAGTTACATCAAAATCATCAAATTATCTCAAAATCATCAAATTACAAAATTATCACAAACTCAAAATCAATTTTCCTCAAATTGCCAATTTAAAATTACATCAAATCACAAAATTACAAAAAAGAAATTTGCCTGCATAAATTTTTGTTTGAAAAATCCCATAATTATATAAAAAACTCTTTTATTAAAATTACAAAAAAAATCCCAGAAATAAACAAAACACAGAATTAGAAAAAAAAACTCTGTCCTAAAATTCTCCAATTGCTTATCCAGAATCCGTGTCCCAAAAATCCCAAACTCCCAAAAAAATCCCAAACAAATTAAATGACAAATTCCTCTAAATCCCAAAACCCAAAATCTCAAATCCCAAATCAAAATCCCAAAACCTTAAATCTCTCGCCGCCCTTGGTGGCGGCCTCCGATTTTGGCATGTATCGGTCGTAGAACGGCAAGCTCAGAGATAGTGATTGGTCATCAAAAATGCATATTTTCATTATCATTTTCATACTTAATTTTTATAAAATATTACTATTTAATTCATTTATTTTTTAATAATGTGCAGATCTCCAAGATCCAAGAAAGCCCAAGAAAAAGCCCAAGAAAGAAGCCAAAAGCCCACATGCAATATGAAAATAAAGATTAATTGGGAAAATAAAGGAAACATCTTTTCTATCTCATTTTGGGTTTTAAATTAATATGATTTGAAATCTAGAGGAGGAAAATGATAGAACAAGATGAATCATCATCCTAATTAAAGATAGAGATAGATTTCTATTTTGTTTGCACCACAAGACGAAGATAAATGATAGAAAAATCTGAATTTAATTCGGATTCAGACTGGATACTTTTTAGTATTTCAATCATAACTTTTTCTATCGAAACTCAAATTTGATGTTTCAAGATGCTCCAGAAAGAATTTTCAATTTTAACTCTTTCTTTATTATTTTCCCATCTCAATCAGATAGGTTGGCTTGGCAAGCTTAGAGATCGGCAAGCTCGTTGGAAGCTCGCTCAGAGCTTGGAGCTCGTTGGCTTTGGTGAACGCTGCTAGGAAGTGGTTGATTTGCTCGCTGGGGCAGACGAGGCAGAGTTCGAGTAGTGGATCTCGGAGGTGGATCTCGCCATCGAGGGGGGTCTCGGGCTGGATCTTGCCGCCGAGGGAAGAGATGTCGGGATCTGCCTGGCCGAGATCTCCTTTCTTTTTCTTCCTCAGTTCTTTCTCTTCTTCCCTCTCTATAAATTTGTACACAGAGGACAACTAGGACAAATTTGACAGCATATTTTTGATAGTGAGGACATTTTGGACATTGAACTGCCCACTGCATACAATTGGCGTGCACAAGCACCCAAAAACACAAATACTGGTATTGGATTCCTTTTTAGCACACTCACAAACTTCAAGCTTTTTTAGTATTTCAAATAATTGTTGAGCCCATGGAAGCAATTTTCCATAACTTCAATTAGCTTGGTTTTACTCCAAACGAAATATTTTGAGACTTTGAGAAATATATGTATAGTGTATACTGAAAGTCTATTCTCTTTCTTCTTCTTGAAGAACGATTGTAAACTACTACTAAAGTACACTTACTAACTACAAAAATGAAAAAAGATATAAGAGATAAACAAAAAAGATAGTGTGAAGAGTGTAAAAAATTTAGAATGTGTGACTACTTGATTCTCTCATCCTTTTGGAATGCCTCACTTTAGCAAAATGGGCGTAAGTTACGTGATGCAATCACACAAGTGGAGAAAAATACGTATAGTGTATACTAAAAGTTTATTCTCTTTCTTCTTCTTAAAGAACGATTGTAAACTACTACTAAAGTACACTTACTATTTACAAAAATGAAAAAAGAGATAAAAGATAAACAAAAAAGATAGTGTGAAGAGTGTTACAAATTTACAATGTGTGACTACTTGATCCTCTCATCCTTTTGGAATGCCTCACTTTAGCAAAATGGGCGTAAGTCACATGAGGCAATCATACAAGTGGAGAAAAATTTTAAATAGATAATGTAAACATCACATTTTGATTGAAAATAGTATACTATATATCTCCTTTGTTTTTTTAACCATAGAAGACAAAATTAAATAAAATAAAATAAAACAAAATAAAAATAGAATAAGGCACTTTTTGATAGTTAATAAAAAGAGTTATAAGATAGAGTTATTAAAATAGTTGAGATATTGATGGAAATTGAACCCACAGTAACATTAAAACTTTTCTATCATACAATTTAATGATTTTAGATCATAGGATCCATAAAAAATATAAGAAAATAATAGCACAATCAAGAATCAAAATAGAATTAGGGGAAAGGATTGAATTTTTAATATGAAAAAGAGAAGAGCAAGAAGAGAAGATTGTCCAGAGTGTATGGGCAAAAAATAGAGTGTTGGATTATATGGCATGAAAGGATTGAGCTTTTCAGTCTCTTGAGACTTCCAAATACCTCCCAATTTCAAAAAAAAAAAAATCATTACTTTGAAAGAGGTGTACCAAATCAAAACGTCGATCCAGAGAGTGTATTGAGTTTTTTCAATTTTTAATGAATTTAAGTTGATCAACTAGAAGAATAATAATTTTACAAACTTATGAGAGATATAATTAAACATATTTGAAGAGACTATTTGATTTCCTCTTCTTAACTGTTTTTTGAGGATGCAAACTCTGACTTTGTTAACTTATTTCTATATTATTTTAAATGTTGAATCATTACATATTGCGGCACAAAATAGCTATGATATTTTTGTGATGTACACTTGCAAAAAAATATTACCGTTTAAACATTACATATTACGTCATAAAAAACCTATGATACTTTTGGTGAAATACTTAAGGAAGACAATGTCATTTCGTATCTTTTGAAGTTGTTTACGCATAAACTCTTGTAAAAAATGCAAGATATCGTTTGATCTTATAATCTGAATAATATTTACTTATTTTATTTAAAGAGTGTCTGATCATTGGAATTGCAAAAATAAGAAAAACTTAGGTTTGTCCAAGTGGTTGATATCAAGTCAGAATGACTTTGCTGGCCGATAGAGCAAAACAGTAAATTAAGATTGGAGATTAGGCAGGACTAAAGACATTGGTTATAAACAACAGGAAGGAAATGAGAGCCGACAGTCCGTTTGGCTGGAAACCTCTCCCATTTTATTATTAGAGAAGAAAGAGATAAGGTTGAGCGAATTTCAAACATTCAAATCAAATTCACATATAATTTTCTTCATGAATCACATCACAAAATAGATCGTAATACCATATAAAATTTTGGCGTTATCCGCTTGTTTAATTGGCTTAATTAAGTAGATTGGATTGTTTTGGAGTTTTCTCTCTCCAACTCCGTAATGATTTTGCAATATGAGCATATTACATCTATTCTCTGGCAACATGTGCTTTAACATATTATACAAGACATGTCTTAACAAAAAGCAATTAACCGCTTAATTAAGCAGTATAATCATCATCAAACCTTAATATCAATATCTTTGGCCTGAGAAGAGTAATAGATTCTTCAATGATTATAAAAAATCATGATTTTTTTTTTTGTTGGGGGGAAGCGATAATAAAAAGTACTATTCTTTTTCTTGATCTTTTTTGGAGTTTAGAAAATTCCAGTTTGATTGGATTCTCATAAACTGCATTAAGCTCAAAATTTAGAGTTAAATTACTGAAATTTCATAAAACTGTGAACAATAGTTAAACAGACTGCTTGGTATTTAGAGTTAACCAACGCAACCATAGAAAAATTGGCATTGGAAGCTTAGGCAATTCAAGGATGGTTTCTTCTCAGAGTTCTCGTCGGGGAGTTCGCTGGACAACGTCCTCCACTTCAATGTCTTCGAGTGCGACAACGGGAGATTCGGGCTGCGCTTTAAGCGATGGACGAAGATGAAGATGTGCATGCCTTCAGTCCCACCTTCTCTGCTCGGATCTGAGTCACCGGCATCCCCCTACACTCTATGGGAGAGATCGGCCATCAAGGACATAGTAGGGAGATTCGATTTCCTTCTTCAAGTGGATCCAGACACCTTGGCGAGGAGGAATATTCAGAGAGCTAGGATGCAGGTGGGCTACAAGGTGATGAGTGACACCCCCCGTGCATGACCGTCGTTGCCAAAGGACGCAGTTATAGGCTCTCTATTGAGGTTGAGAAGGAAGAAGGCTATCGACTTTTTAATAACTAACCAGCCCCAAATGGCACAAGAAGAAGGCTATCAAAGTCATGCAACAACCAACATTGTGCTTCAATCTGGTTAACGACGCTGCTGCCGATGGTGAGGTAGCACAGGGAGCTGTTCGCCTTCTCTTCTCAGCCGACAGTGAAGAGGAGATAAATGAGGGGGGGGGGGGGGATCTTTATCGATGGATGTCGATGGCATGCAAGGTAGGGATCGAGCAGCGACGACGGAACTTATCGTGGTTGGCGGCATAATGCAGGGGCCAACCAAAAGCAGCCGACGGGACTTGCCAAGGAGGGGAACCCAGTGGAGACATTGGCTCTTTGGACACCAAAACATCATTCTGCGGAGGAGGATGGAGATATTGAAGCTGAGGACATTTATTTTGGGAGAGGAAGGACATGACGGAGCAGAGGAGGTCGTCCGCGAGGAGCCATCGACATTCGAAAGAGCCCAAGGCAACAACAACTGTGGGGAAAGAAGAATTTCGTGAGCAACATGATCACTCGGGCAAACAACACTCGCATTCAAGGTACCCTTTCAATTTTCGATTACATGTCCGATAAATTGTTAATCTTTTTACTAAGACATGTGGGTTAATAATGGGGATGATCCAGCGTATCAGAGTCATTTACTTAATGATATTAAAAATATCGAGAGTGAGAGGGTAAACGAAATGGAGGAGGGAAACAAGCACTCTTATGAGTCTAAATTAGGTGACCCAGTGTTCAAGCGGGATCTATGCTGAAGAGTTAGGGTGACATCGTTCCTCAATGATAATCTTATTTAGGAACGTGAGGGGGCTGGGTATACCAGGACAACGTCGAATGACGAAAAACACTATTAGAGGGGCCAAGGCAGACATTGTCGCCTCACTGAGACCAAGCAAGAGCACCATCGTCTGCCTCACTCAGAACAAGCTAGCCGAACCGTCATTTGACCAATACCTTGGGACCACGTAGGATGGACCAGTGGATTGCCAAAGATTCCGTCGGGGCGGCGGGAAGAATGCTGATCGGGTTTGATTCTTCCAATTACCTACTGGAAGACGTGTGGATCGGGAGATTTACTTTGTCAGTGGTGCTCAAGAGAAGAAAAGTCAATTTCACTCAGATTATCACCTCAATTTACAAATCCAACAGGAATACTTTGAGGACTCTCTTTTGGTAAGAGATCCAGGTGCTCAAGCATAAATGGATTTTTTTTTTTGGGTTATTGGAGGGGATTTTAACATTATCCGTTACACTCATGAACAAAAGGAGGGAGAGGGACATGGCCATGACCGCCATCAATTCAATGATCTTACTGATCAAACTGACCTGGTGGACTTTCCTATTGCTGATAGGTTTCACATGGATGAATCTTCAAGCAAGGCCGATTCTAGCTAGATTAGACGGAGTTCTGGTCTCAACAGATTGGGAAACTCGTTTTTCGCTAACCTCTCTTTTCTCTCTGCCGCATCCTACTTCTAATCACACTTCGATGTGCCTTGATTCTAATGAGTCGATGGAAGCTAAGCGGAGAATTTTTTGGTTTGAAAAGATGTGGTTGGAAGCCCCAAGTTGTGAGGCAGTCGTCAAGGAGAGCTGGGAGATCCCCATTAGTAGCCTACACCAACATGTAAATGAGATTTTAGCAGGTAAAATTAGGCATTTACGAAAAATCATACGTATGTGGGAAAAGGGTTGCTTTGGATCCATCAAAAATAAAAAGAAAGAGATTACAGAGGAGATTTATATTCTGGAGACTTTATAGGAGGTCAAAGAACTTTCCCAAGAGGAGTTGGCTTATTTGCAAATTCTGAGGGTTCTAGTTCAGAATATTTATAAAAAAGAAGAGATTATATGGATCCAACGAGCTAGAGTTAACTAGGTAAAACATGGGGACCTTAATACAGCCTTTTTCCACAAAACGACTAGTATGAGAAAGAGGGGAAACACAATCTTGAAACTAGAATCACAGGGAGAGGTGGTGGAGGATAAAGATCATATTACTGGGATCATTCATGGCCACTTCAAAAAAGCGTTCAGTTCTAGGAACGAGCTGAGATGGCCGGGGGATATATCCACTAAACATAATCTCACGAGAGAGTGGAAAATAAGATGGTGGATATTTCCAAGCCTTTCACCGAGGAGGAGATTAAAGAAGTGATTTAGGAATTGGGGGCAGATAAATCACCGGGTCCAGATGGTTTTCCGATTTTCTTCTATCGATATTTTTGGGATATAGTTAAGTGGGAGGTGATCAGGGTTATGGAATCTTTACACTGTGGGACTCATCAAATGAATAGGCTTAATTATGCCCATGTGGTACTTATCCCTAAGAAAACTGAGACTAGGAATGTGGGGGATTTCAGGCCTATTGCTGTGCGAATGAATGCCTCATTAAGTGCTTAGGGATGTATTGGGAGAAGTTATCGATTGTAGTCAAACATGATTCCTTAAAGGAAGGACTACGCTGGACTCTATAGCTACGACTCAGGAGGTGATTCAATTCACTAAGAGGAACAAAACACTGGGATTTATGTTGAAGCTAGATTTTAAAAAAGCTTATGACACAGTGGAGTGGGGATCCACTCTAGAATCTTTACGGTCTTGGGGCATCTCTACTTCTTAGATCTCATGGATCAGATTGTGGTTACAATCTGCGAAAGTGAGAGTATTGATTAACGGTATCCAAGGGCGGGAGATTGTATGGAAGAGGGGCTTGCAGTAGGGAGACCCTCCATCCCCTCTGATCGTCGTTCTAGTTGCTAATGAACTCCATCATATGATCTTTAAATGTTGGGAGAGAGGACTTATTAAAGGGTTAGGATGTCGCGATGAGAACAACGTTGTAACCAACCTGCAATATGCGGACGACACTTTAATCTTCGAAAAGGATTGCTTATTCCAAGCTTCCGTTCTAAAATGGATTTTGATCTGGTATAAGAGGTGTCCGGGTCTTAAAATCAATTTTTACAAAAGCTTGTTGATATTCTTAGGGGAGGTTACGACCAACAATTAGCTTATTTCACAAGTTTTCAACTGTCAAGTTCATAAGCTCCCTATCAACTATTTGGGTTTACCTCTGTTAGTAGGTAGACTCAAGAAATCTTTGTGGAATCTGATATTGATAAGATTCAGAAGAGATTGTCAGGCTAGAAGGGTAAAATTGCTCTCACTAGGGGGAAGGATCACAATATCAACACGGTACTCTCTTCCATCCCCACTTATTTCCTCTCATTTTTCACTTCCCAGATGGGTGGAAAGGGAAATCGATTCATTAAGAAGAAAATTCTTATGGAAGGGTGCAAATATAGAGGGGAAAAGGTTTAGCCTGGTTAACTAGAAAAGGGTTTGTGAATGTAAAGAGTTTGGAGGATTAGGGATCATTAATCTTCAGTATTTTATGAAAGTACACCTATAATGGGTGAATAGGTGTAGTGCTAATCTAAGACAAATAATGAGAAATTAAAAATTAAATTGCAAATACACAAAGTGTAATCAAGAGCGAGTCCGAATTTCCCGTGAATGGCTCCGGAACTGCTCCTCACGATTCCTCTAAATTAATAGTTGAGGTGCTTTAATAGCTCTCTTAATTGAACACACGTGTGAACACACAAACAATATCTAGCATGTATATGAATATGAACAGTAATAACAATGCAAAATATATAGAAAGATGAGAGTTGAGAGATAGAAGATCAAACGCAAACACCGAGATATGTTTCGAGGGAGCCACTGTTGTACGTCCCCGCCTACACACAAAATTATTTCAACTATCCACTATTGGATCTTCCATAAAGGGACACCCACTGAGAAATTACAAATACAAATTGGAGTACATAACTTCAACTCTCACTCCTTTACATGAGGGGGGAGGCACAAAGCAAAGAAAAATTACAACTTGGTAATCATAAAGATCACAAATAATCTCTTGGTGATCTAAAGAGATCAGAAATAATTTTCTCACAAAATAAAGATCCTAAAGATAGATTTAGAATTGGATAGCTCAAGTATGTGAGAAATCAAAGTGTTTGGAAAGAAATAACAAAGAAATCACTTGGGAAAAACTTCTTGATAGATATGAAAATGAAGAACAAAATAGAATTCCCAAAACTTGTATTTCTTTGATTTTTTTTTCAAAACTTTGAAAACAAATAAAGATAGAGAATTTTGACAAAAAAACCTCTTTTGAAAACTTGCTGAAAATACTAAAGAAGTAGAAAATATTTTATCTTGAAAATCTTGTTGAAAATAGGCCTCAAAACCCATATATATATATATGGCCTAAAAAATATAGTTGTTGGGGTCAAAAACTGCCTAGAAAGACCTGTCAGTTGACCACTCGGTCGACCGACCAATGGTCAAATTTTCAACCGTTTGATGACGCCGGCTGACCGCCCCTAGTCAAACCAGCCTGTCGGTCGACCGACCCAAACAGAGACTAAGTCTCTTACAGTCGGTCGACCGTGCGGTCGACCGACCATATAGGCATAGTCTTTGTGCACGTCTTGTGCACATCGGTTGACCGATCGGTCATTCGAGCTCTGGTCTGGTCGACAGGTCGGTCGACCGCCAGAAGGCTCAGAACAGGATACATAGGATAGAAAATGTTGTCTATTAAAATTCCATAAAATCTCATAAATCTCATAAATTCTACAAATATAAGTTCATGTAAATATTTGAAGTACAAATATGTATGATAAAAAATCAACACATATTATAAATAATTTGAACTATTTTTGTGGCAAAAAATTTATGAAAATCGTATTTTTTAAAAACTTAAACTTTGAAATGAAAACCTAATTTTTTTCAAAACTTATTCAAATACAAAAATAAGATATTAAAATTCATTTGAAGTATAGAGTGTATGGATAGAATCTAATACATATATAAATGATATAGGCATGTCTTTGACATTAAATAAGTTTTGATAAAAGCAAAACTTTTAACACATAAACTATATACATCAATATAGGTTTTTCTAAACATATGATGTAACCCCTTGATCTCTGATGTACGTATCACAGTATCAGTACTCGATACGACGTACAAAATTGACTTGATCTTTCCGGTAGTCAGATTGAGCTGATTTCAGTTTCAAATATCATTTTCTCATATTTTAGATTTTTCAGGATTTTCTGAAATTTTTCTGGATTATTTTGGAAAATCTTCGTAGTCGGTGTCGACCAACACCGATAATCAGCTCTCCGATTTTCATTTCACAAACGGAGTAGAATTTTGAGAATCTGCTTTCACCTTTTATCTTAGAATCATATGCTCTATGTTAGGGTATTTTTGGGGATTTTTCTAACTTTATGAAAAATCGGGCCATACCGGTGTCGCCCAATATCGATGATACCTTCCAGGATTTTTAATTTGCAAACCGGATTGAATCTCTTCAAACTGTTTTCATATTACGTCTCAGTATAATATTCTCTATTTTTTGTAATTTTTGGGCAGCGTTCGGAGCTGGTCGAATATTGGGCCAATATAATAATAATAAAATATTATTTTTTAATCTTTCTTTTTCTTTTCTTCCTCTTTCTTCTTCTCCAAGCTTCCTCCACCGCCATTCCCAACCGCCTCTTCTCCCTCCTCTCATTTAAAAATCTCTCCCCTCCTCTCTCTCCCACCCAATCTCTTTCACTCTCTCTCCTCTCTCTCTTCTCTCTTCTCTCTCTCTCTATCTCTCTCAAATCTCCCTCTCTCCCCTTACAGCCTCTCTCTCTACCTCTCTCTCCCTCTCTCTAATTCTTTATCCCTCACACTCTCTCTCGCCCTCTTTCTCTCTGTTCATGGCCCCCGGACCGTCGCCGGCAACCTGAGGGCCGTCGCCGGTGGGGCTGGCCACCGCCAGCCCTGCCCCCATCTCCTCTCTCTCACAATCTCTCTATTTCTCCCTCCCTCTCTCTCCGTTCTGTCTACCACCGGCGGCGGTTGACTCGCCGCTGGCCTGTCCGGCGCGGCCGCCGTGGCCGCGCGGCTTGCGCGCGCGGCGGCGACAGCAGCTGCTGCTGCTGTGGCTTCCTTTATTGGGTTTGGGTAGAACCCAAACCCAATAACCCTATTGGGTTAGTTTGAAACCCAAAACCCAATTGTCTAAACCCATTAACCCTATAAACCCAATACCCATTTAACTTAAGTTATGGTTTGGTAGTGGATTCAAACCCGACCCGTTAAGAGCCCAACCCGCTTCCGAAACCCAATAAAGGTAATATTACAGAAAACCCCCTGCTAAATTTCAGTAATTGCATTTGAAATATTCTTATTACATGTTTAACCCATTTTTATTACTTTTAGTGTTCGGGCGATATTTGGAGCATCCGGACTCCGATTTGGACGATTCTGGAACCGTTGCGATCGTGGGAAAGAGAGCTACCTTCCCATGGCCAGTTTGTGAGTGTTTTTCTTTTATAAATTCTATTCTTACCATGTTTAGGGAAATTGATTGATTGCTTAAGTAATAAAACTTGATTATCGGTAAATCATTATAATTATTGTTTATTAAAAATGTCATTGTTGGGAAATCCCTGTAATGAAAACATAATAATAGATCGATATTATCTGATTTATTATACAATGTATAGGTATATGGAGGATAGGTTAATTAACGAGATTTCCGAAGGTAATAATGGTCATAAGGAAAACTAGCCGCTAACTTGATAATTAAAATAGATCATTATGTTTAATACTTTAGTGGTACCTACCGTATTTATAAGACAGTAATCGTGAGTACAATTAGAAGTATTTACCACTCGAATAGATGATATAGTCATATGACACCAGACACGGTAGTTTACATATAGGGCTTTATATATTCACGTCCATCTGTTACATAGGGACTTGTTAGACTAAACATTAGTGTACATACACTCGGAACACCGTGACTTACATATCATGTCACACGGGACACTGTTATCTCATGTACATGTATTACCGTTCCACATACTATGACACATCACACTATTATTTCGTATTCATATCCCACTGATATATAGATGCACCACTTCACGGAATCCCGTCATGTCATATATTGTTATCATTACATGGATTCTCGGCATATCACTGTTACACATGCATGTATGGTCTCTCTATTCTTGTCATAAGGATCTCCGTTCATATTACATGTATTATTGTTCCATGTTATCCCCGTTTCCTGTTATATGATTGTTTCCCGTTACTGATATTGATATTCCCGTTACTGGACATGAGTGCTGTTGGTATGCTATGTGTGGAATCCCACATCTATTGTTCCCGTTTCCCGTTATACTGTTCTATGCTATCAACAGAGCTCAGGTCCTGTTATCCCGTTACCTGTATCATGTACTGTATTTGTTCTTGTTACACTGTGTACTTTAAATATCAAATCATAAAGATAACTTGGGTATGGGGGAGACTTGACGGTTGATTAGATCATATCGGGTGGATGTACTGGATCCATATTGTTTGTCCCACTGCAGGGGACGGGGTAGTGCTGGCTACCGTCTGTTACTCATGAGCTCCCGTTTCCCGTTATTGTTTTAGCTCATTGAGATCCCGTTACATGTTACAGCCCTAGCGGGCTGGTCCTGGGCTCAGCAGCTAGGGGTCTGATAAGGCCGTTGTCCCGGGTATGCACGGGATACACCCACCCGATAAGAGCTCCTCGACCATGGGTTTTCAATTAACATAATAAAACAGTATACACAATAGTGACATCGGGAACACTTGTTATTTGGTCACTCTCTCGTTTGGATAATGGTACCCGTAGGCCATGTCCGGATGGGTTCGACTGGAGTGCGGGCTTCAGTATGAACTGCCAGTGGTATGGGACACTGGAAGAGATTGATTAAAATACCAGGTGGTACTGATTGCTACTATTGTATAAATGACATGACTTGCCTGATACATGTATGCTATCTTGTTATTGTTCCTGATGATTTATCTGCTATCATGTTACATGTCTACTTGTTACTTTACCTGTTACATGTTATACTTTCTGTGGTGGCATACTACGCATGTTCTGCATTGCATATATTCTGTTTTCTGTATAGCAGACATCATTACTGTATATGCACAACACTGTATTGTGGTTATGGTGCATATGTCCATCTGCATGTTCACTTCTATCACGTCTCCACTAGCATGTTCATTTCTATTACGTCACCACTAAACAACATAATTTATGATATAGCCTGGATACGATTAGAGACATGACCTGATGATAACCGGTTAGGTAGTGATGGTATTAAAAGATGACCTGTTTATAGATTTCTACTGCGTACATGTTTATATACTCCTGCTGCTTAGTATATGCTTATTATATGGTATCACTATTTTCATGATTGTATTACTATTGTATCTATTACTGCCTCCTTCATTTTACCACTCACTAGGTCGCTTTCTGATGACCCTGGGTTTGCATGCCCAGGTTGGAGATCCGAGTCACCGTATTCTCAGATAGGGCCTTGGAGTCACATAGGAGATTCCTCATCGAGATTATTTATAGGTATCTTGGTGTTTTATTTCTGTTATCTTATTTACCCCTATTTTAATATCTGTTATGATCTCTAACCCCTTTTCTGCAGGTATTCTTGTACTTATTTCCTGCTGGAACTCTTGTGTATATGGAAGCTTTGTCCCGTACCGAGGCTTAACGTACGCGTGAGGGTGTTTTCACCTCGCGTATGTACGTCGCCATAACGTCCCCGTATCTACGGGATCGGGGCGTTACAGAGTGGTATCAGAGCTGAGATTCACACCTGGTGTGGGTAACCACGTGGGTCAATACTCTAGCTCTTACCAACAGTACAATCAGGTTCAGATTAACTTATCTGTATCTGAATTTGGGGATTCCAGCGACGAGTACAAGAATACACTGTCATTGACAATTCATTCCTTGACTCTTTTGTATTCCTTACTTACAGTTGTCAACCAGAATATCCGATTTCCTTCTCGCTTCCTTTGCATCCTATTGCTTTCAATCCGTTAGTGTTAGTTCACTACCATACTTCTCCATCCCGAGTTCCTTATAGATAGCAGAGTGCGCAGCGGAAATGTCGTGGACCCGTAACATTTAGGCTTTGGGGTTGGAAATATTGTTCTCACACCTGATTTGAAATTTCGAGGACGAAATTTTTTGTAAGGTGGGGAGAAATGTAACCCCTTGATCTCTGATGTACGTATCACAGTATCAGTACTCGATACGACGTACAAAATTGACTTGATATTTTAGAAAATCTCCGTAGTCGGTGTCGACCAACACCGATAATCAGCTCTCCGATTTTTATTTCACAAACGGAGTAGAATTTTGAGAATCTGCTTTCACCTTGTGTCTTAGAATCATATGCTCTACGTTAGGATATTTTTGGGGATTTTTCTGACTTTATGAAAAATCGGGCCATACCGGTGTCGCCCAATATCGATGATACCTTCCAGGATTTTTAATTTGCAAACCAGATTGTATCTCTTCAAATCGTTTTCATATTACGTCTCGGTATAATATTCTCTATTTTTTGTAATTTTTGAGCAGCGTTCGGAGCTGGTCGAATATTGGGCCAATATAATAATAATAAAATATTATTTTTTAATCTTTCTTTTTCTTTTCTTCCTCTTTCTTCTTCTCCAAGCTTCCTCCACCGCCATTCCCAACCGCCTCTTCTCCCTCCTCTCATTTAAAAATCTCTCCCCTCCTCTCTCTACCACCCAATCTCTCTCACTCTCTCTCTCTCTTCTCTTCTCTATCTCTCTCAAATCTCCCTCTCTCCCATTACAACCTCTCTCTCTACCTCTCTCCCTCTCTCTAATTCTTTCTCCCTCACACTCTCTCTCGCCCTCTTTCTCTCTATTCATGGCCCCCGGACCGCCGCCGGCAACCTGAGGGCCATCGCCAGCGAGGCGGCGCCGGCGAGGCTGGCCACCGCCAGCCCTGCCCCCATCTCCTCTCTCTCACAATCTCTTTATTTCTCCCTCCCTCTCTCTTCGTTCTGTCTACCACCGGCGGCGGTTGACTCGCCGTCGGCCTGTCCGGCGCGGCCGCCGTGGCCGCGCGGCTTGCGCGCGCGGCGGCGGCGGCAGCAGCAGCTGCTGCTGCTATGGCTTCCTTTATTGGGTTTGGGTAGAACCCAAACCCAATAACTCAATTGGGTTAGTTTGAAACCCAAAACCCAATTGTCTAAACCCATTAACCCTATAAACCCAATACCCATTTAACTTAAGTTATGGGTTTGGGTAGTGGATCCAAACCCGACCCGTTAAGAGCCCAACCCGCTTCCGAAACCCAATAAAGGTAATATTACAGAAAACCCCCTACTAAATTTCAGTAATTGCATTTGAAATATTCTTATTACATATTTAACCCATTTTTATTCCTTTTAGTGTTCGGGCGATATTTGGAGCATCCGGACTCCGATTTGGACGATTCTGGAACCGTTGCGATCGTGGGAAAGAGAGCTACCTTCCCATGGCCAGTTTGTGAGTGTTTTTCTTTTATAAATTCTATTCTTACCATGTTTAGGGAAATTGATTGATTGCTTAAGTAATAAAACTTGATTATCGGTAAATCATTATAATTATTGTTTACTAAAAATGTCATTGTTGGGAAATCCCTGTAATGAAAACATAATAATAGATCGATATTATCTGATTTATTATACCATGAATAGGTATATGAAGGATAGGTTAATTAACGAGATTTCCGAAGGTAATAATGGTCATAAGGAAAACTAGCCGCTAACTTGATAATTAAAATAGATCATTATGTTTAATACTTTAGTGGTACCTACCGTATTTATAAGACAGTAATCGTGAGTACAATTAGAAGTATTTACCACTCGAATAGATGATATAGTCATATGACACCAGACACGGTAGTTTACATATAGGGCATTATATATTCACGTCCATCTGTTACATAGGGACTTGTTAGACTAAACATTAGTGTACATACACTCGGAACACCGTGACTTACATATCATGTCACACGGGACACTGTTATCTCATGTACATGTATTACCATTCCACATACTATGACACGTCACACTATTATTTCGTATTCATATTCCACTGATATATAGATGCACCACTTCAGGGAATCCCGTCATGTCATATATTGTTATCATTACATGGATTCTCGGCATATCACTGTTACACATGCATGTATGGTCTCTCTATTCTTGTCATATGGATCCCCGTTCATATTACATGTATTATTGTTCCATGTTATCCCCGTATTCATGTTATATGATTGTTTCCCATTACTGATATTGATATTCCCGTTACTGGACATGAGTGCTGTTGGTATGCTATGTGTGGAATCCCACATCTATTGTTCCCGTTTCCCGTTATACTGTTCTATGCTATCAACAGAGCTCAGGTCCTGTTATCTCGTTACCTGTATCATGTACTGTATTTGTTCTTGTTACACTGTGTACTTTAAATATCAAATCATAAAGATAACTTGGGTATGGGGGAGACTTGACGGTTGATTAGATCATATCGGGTGGATGTACTGGATCCATATTGTTTGTCCCACTGCAGGGGACGGGGTAGTGCTGGCTACCGTCTGTTACTCATGAGCTCCCGTTTCCCGTTATTGTTTTAGCTCATTGAGATCCCGTTACATGTTACAGCCCTAGCGGGCTGGTCCTGGTCTCAGTAGCCAGGGGTCTGATAAGGCCGTTGTCCCGGGTATGCACGGGATACACCCACCCGATAAGAGCTCCTCGACTATGGGTTTCCAATTAACATAATAAAACAGTATACACAATAGTGACGTCGGGAACACTTGTTATTTGGTCACTCTCTCGTTTGAATAATGGTACCCGTAGGCCATGTCCGGATGGGTTCGACTGGAGTGCGGGCTTCAGTATGAACTGCCAGTGGTATGGGACACTGGAAGAGATTGATTAAAATACCAGGTGGTACTGATTGCTACTATTGTATAAATGACATGACTTGCCTGATACATGTATGCTATCTTGTTACTGTTCCTGATGATTTATCTGCTATCATGTTACATGTCTACTTGTTACTTTACCTGTTACATGTTATACTTTCTGTGGTGGCATACTACGCATGTTCTGCATTGCATATATTCTGTTTTCTGTATAGCAGACATCATTATTGTATATGCACAACACTGTATTGTGGTTATGGTGCATATGTCCATCTGCATGTTCACTTCTATCACGTCTCCACTATCATGTTCATTTCTATTACGTCACCACTAAACAACATTATTTATGATATAACCTGGATACGATTAGAGACATGACCTGATGATAACCGGTTAGGTAGTGATGGTATTAAAAGATGACCTGTTTATATATTTCTACTGCGTACATGTTTATATACTCCTGCTGCTTAGTATATGCTTATTATATGGTATCACTATTACAACATCATGTATTATATATTATTATCATGATTGTATTACTATTGTATCTATTACTGCCTCCTTCATTTTACCACTTGTTGGCCCGGAGGCCTTCCTCTCTAGTTTTGATGATGATTAACTCATGTAGTTATGTTTACTAATTATCTTGTGATTTTAGTTTCAGATCATGTAACAATATATTAGTTGGTGATTGCTTCAAAAAGAGGAGTTTTGAAAGTTTTCACTTGGTGATTCCCGAGCCCGAGCATCAAGATCACACTTAGCCATGCTCGTTGGATCACGGAGTTTGGACCGAGTCGACTTGAAGATGGAAGATCGTCAAGAAGACTTAGGTATCCATAGTTTAGTGTGTTTAGATCCATTTGTAAAGCTTAGTATAGTTGATATGCTCAAGTGCATAATACACACACGTTTTATGTTTGGATATTGATTTTTCGGTTTTGGTTTAACCAATATTTGTTTTCATGAATAGTTGATCAAAACAAGTTTAATTGGTTTATGTATAGTAGATGTATTCTTTCTATACATGCATGCTTAACTTTTAAACAAACTTATTTTGACTTTCCTATTCATGTATTGAAAAAGTCAAGTTTGATAAAATACAAGTTTTGGTTTTTGGTAAAAATGTTAAACACAAAAATAGTTCAAATTGCTTGATATTTAAGTTAAAATTTTTATCACAAGTTTATATATCAATGCAATATGTTAAAACTATTTTGGGGATTTTTTACAAGACTTAAAAGAATTTTTAGAAATATTTTAACATGTTTTTCTGACCCAGTTTCTGACCCAGAACTGGCTGACAGGCCAGGTCGGTCGACCGCACGGTCGATCGAACCAAGGGCCGGTCGACCGACGTGCATAGCCTTGTGCACGTCTTGCAGCACAGTGGGCCGGCCGACCGACCGGTCGACCGGACCAGAGAGCTTTGCTCTCTGTATCTGGGCGGTTGACCGGACGGTCGACCGGAAGCCCCAACGGTCAAAAATATGACCGTTGGCGGTCGACCGGGCCGGTCGATCGCAAGCCTGTCAGGCTGCCAGATCAGCCTAACGGCTAGTTTTCTGTTTGGCCTATATAAACCCCATTTCTTTGGGATTTTGGCCAAGATTTTCAGAGCAAAAATTTTCAGACTTTCTCTACTGTTTTAAACAAGTTTTCAAAAGAGTTTTGTGCCAAAAAGGATTCATCTTATTTGTTTTAGGTTTTTGGAAAAATCAAAGGAAATAGAATTTTGGGAGATTTGTGTTTGTTCTTCATTTCCATTATCTTCAAGAGTTTTCCCAAGATTATTTCTTTGAGTTTTGTTTTTCAAAACACCTAGTTTTTTCCACACTTGAGCTATCACCTATCCTATTCTATTAGGATCATTTGTTTGTGGGAAAAAGAGAGATTGTTTGTGGTTGAAAGATACCACCAAGTTGTAAACCCTTTTCATTGTTGGGTGCTCCCTCTTTGGTAGAGGTTGAGGTTTGTGTTTGCTCCCTCTATTGTGAGGTGGAGTTTGGTTGTTGGCTACGGGCCTTATCCCTCTTCGGTAGAGGTGGATTGTGGTTGTATTGCCTCGGTGACATTGTTGGTTGAGAGAGGAGTTCGGTACTCCTTTAGTGGATTGGAAATCCTTCACGGTGGTGAAGGCGGGGATGTAGAGCTAGGGGCTCGAACCTCGAAACATATCTTGTCTTTGCGTTTGATCCATTGTCTCTCAACTCTATCTCTTTTAATTGTGCATTGCATTATTCATATTGCCATATCATTCATACTTGTGTTGTGCCTTGCATTATTTCATATTGCTCATTCTTATATGCTTGGCTTACTTGTGTGTGTGCCTCACTTATACTTAATCACAAGATCTTCATATAGCACCTCAACCCTTATCTAGGGGAATCAAGAGGAGTTAGTCCAGAGCCCTTCACGGGGAATTCGGCTACACTTGTTGGTTGTATTAAGTGTGATTGCAAAATTGTTTTAGATTCCGCATTTAGTTTCTAGATTAGCATTATCACCTATTCACCCCCCTCTAGGTGATTTACAATTGGTATCAGAGCCTACGCTCCTGATACTTAGGCTTAACATCCTAGGAGTGAGATCCTTGTTTGCTAATCCATCATTTGCATTTGCTTGTTTGCACACATATAGTTTACATCCGTGGACTTCATGACCCCACCTATATTTGACCCTTCCAACATTCTTGTTTGGAAGACTAAGATGTCTATTTACCTACAAACCCTAGGATATAAGGTTCACCTTGCCATTACCAAGGAATTCTACCTTAGTGATAGCAAGCATATAGGGGCCAATGCACAAGCCCTTGAGGCCATTAGAAGCACGCTTTCAAAAGAATATCTTATGCATGTTTCCAATCTTGATTCCGCCTTTGCAGTGTGGAACAAGTTGACAACCACCACCACCTCCGAGCTTCAAATGCCAATCCAACAAGAGGAGGAGTCTAGTGAAGAATCCGAGTCACAATGCTATACGGTCCAAGGGAATGACTCCCTTGAGGTACACTCGGAAACCCACTTAGATGATGATGATGATGCTAGTTCTTCAAATGAATTTGTTGATGCCCATGCTTTGAATGAAGAACTTTCAATAGTTTGAGAAAAATTAATTGAAAAATATAAAGTTTTGAAAAAGAAAAGTCTAGGAATTGAAAAAGAAAATAAAAGTTTGCATTCTAGACTTGACAAGATTTTGCAAGAGAAGGTTGAGGTCTATAATGAAAGGGATTCATTGAGAGCTCAACTAGACCTTGCACTAAAAGAAAATAATTTTTTGAAAAATAAAATGATTGTGTTAATGGTTTGAAAAATAATATGGTTTTATCTTCAAAAGTAGATTCTATTTTAAGAGATAACAATATTTTGAAAAATGAAATTGATTTTATCTCAAAAGAATTAGAAATTTGTTTAAAGAAAAATAAATCTTTGAAAAATGATTTGGATTCACATGTTTGCCATGCTAGGGTAGTTCCATCTAAATCACCCATTGCATGCCACACTTCTTCTTTAATTGAAAAAGATATATCCATGCTTAAGAAGAGTGTAGATTGTTTGGGCTCCACTTTGAGCCATTGTGCCAAGAGACATACACGTTTGGAAACTTTGTTTCGAAAGAAACAAGTTCCATCTTTTCATGCACACCCTCCACGGCATACACATCCTCCTCACGGACACCATCACACGTTGTATGCTCATGTGTACACTTGTACACATTGTGGACGTAAGGGCCACCTTACTAAATTTTGTTTTGATCGTATACATGATTGTAATTTAGCAAAGAATTTTGTTTGGGTTAGAGAAGGGACTAACCCCATGGACCCAATAAGATATGGGTACCAAAGACCACCCCTCATGTGTTTGATGTAGGTGTGGGCTCTCGCATGACGTGAGAGTAGCGGTACCTTGGAGTGGATGCGTTCCGTACTTAAAGGAAACATTTTGGATGCATCACTTTCAAGGGATGTTTGGTGGAGAGGACCACCATGTTTTGGAGACAAGGAGAGTTGCCTTCTACGTTTTGGTAACGATTCCTAACTCCTAAGTATTGGTTACATGCTTTCGTATTCATTTATTTGTAGCATGTTTTGTTGTTTATTATGAAAATGCCATGATTATTAGACTCTTGACATGCATGTATAGCCCTTTTTGAGACACCCATGTTTAATATGGATCATATTTTTGTGTTCTCACCTTTGTTTTGCTATCATGTTTATCATAGCTCTAATAACTTGTGAATTTACATAATAATCATGTTTATGTTTATCATGATAATTTTATCTTGTTTTTGATGCTTCATGACTTGAATATAAGCTTAAATGTTAGTTTTCATTAAGACTAGGATTTATACTTGTACATATAGTGGGCCACAAATAAATCTATATATGTTTGAGCTTGATTGCTTATTTATTCCCATTAGATGTGCTAGTATAGTCTAGTTTTGATGATCCATGCATTTTAAACTTGTATTCCCATTTTTGGATTTGTTTTATGATCATGTGTTTTCATTTCATGTATATGTCTATTTTGCCAAACTTTAAGTTATACATGTATACCCCTTGAGTCATTTGCTTGTCATGCAAATCTATACATATGGACTCAATTGTGTTTAGGGATATGTATGTATACTTTTTGTGTTGACAAATCATACATATACCTTGAAATGAAACTTGTTTTAATGGAAATTTAGTTTTTCATGTTTCCATGTGTTTATGTTTAACTTCATGTATATGTCCATTTTATCTAAACTATTGTTTATACATATACATCCTTTTGAGCCACGTGCCTTAATGCATATATCTTTGTGGACTCGTTGTGTTTGGATATATATGTATACTTTAATTTGTATAGGACATACATATACCTTGAAGATTAAATAGTTTTGATGATTTTCATGTTTTCATGTTTCAAGGAATTAATTGAGCTTAATTGAATATCTTTCATGATTATGATCTTCACATCTTATTTGAACACTCACATTTATTGTTTACTCATGTTTTGTTTTCATGAGTCATATTTATGCTTAATTGATTATGAGTGTTGACTATTTTGTGAATTTCATGTTTTCATGAAAAATATTTTTGTTTTATTCCTTACTTGAAGGATTTCGTACTAGTTGTCATATAACTAGTTGCGATATTCTTCATTTTGGTAGAGTTTTCAAACATAATAATTTTCAAACCTATTTTTGAAAACCCCTACCATCCAAGGGCGGTTGGTTGGGCGATCATACTCATGTATGCTTTATATTGAAAATCATTTTAAACTTGAACATGATTGGGAGGCTTAGTTATATGAGTTATACTTTGATATTATTGTTGTTTCAATTGGTATCATTGAAATTCTTTCAATTGGTATCAATTTTGACCTTTCTTGTATACTCATATATGTTTGTATGTATGTATGTTTTTCAATTTCAATAGTATCAATTTCGATTGGTATTAAATTTTTCATAGATATATATTTTATTTATGCTAAAGCTTGAGCTTCAACTTTGTTTCAATTGATTCAATTGTCAATTGGTATCTTATTTCATGCTTACGCATTATTTTTGTTGGTATTTCATAAAGGGGGAGAAAATTCGATTTTCATATTTCAATTGGTATTTATATTTCCACTCCCTTGCTTTATGATAGAAAATAAAAATTTTAAATTGATATCATATACTTAAAAAGAAAAATACTCTCTTTTGATATCAAGATGTTTATTTGATGTTTATTTGAATGATTTAAAATTGGTATATCAAAATTTTGTTTAAAGAAAATATACAAAAGTTTTGATTTGTATTGCCTATATGCAAGGAGAGCTTAACATCTCTTCTACATATAGATTCATGATGAGTGTATCTTGTATTGAAGAGCTTGACAATCTCTTCTTTATGTGGTACACGTGTGTAGGGGGAGCTTCACATCTCCTCTTATGCATTGCATAGTGTACGTTATGTGAATTAGGGCTTGTCATCCCTCTTTCATGTAATGTATCTATGTAGGGAAGCTTCACATCTTCCTCTTCATGAATGTATATCGCATATACCATTTATCTATTGATCTATGTTTACTTTCAATTGGTATCAAGATACTACTTTGACATATTTTCAATTGATACCTTAATTGATTGTCACCCCTATTTGGTTTTGTTTTTGTTTTAGACAAAAAGGGGGAGAACATTGTCTTTATTTACCCCTTACTGATGATTATTTCTTTGTATTAAAAAGGGGGAGAAGATTTTGTTTTGTTTTGATTTTTACCCCTTTGTTGATGATTGACAAAAAGGGGGAGAATTATTTGAGAGTTTAACATGCATATAAAACTCAAAATCTTTCTCTATATGTGTATGATTGGTACATGTTTTTTATATATGCATATTTATGTTTTGCATATATTAAGTTTAATTTAGTTTATTTTTAATTGGTATCTAGAGCATGTTTTGTTTTTGAACATTTTTGAACATTTCATTTCATTGGGTATCTAGAGCCTTTTATTGTTTATGCATAGATATGCATTCATGTTTAAGAGCCTTCATTGCATATTCATTATGTTTATTTGTTTATGCATGAGTTAAGGGGGAGCTTCGTTGAAGCTTAACTTTAATTCATGCATATATAACTCCATGAGTTTTGTCATCATCAAAAAGGGGAGATTGTTGGCCCGGAGGCCTTCCTCTCTAGTTTTGATGATGATTAACTCATGTAGTTATGTTTACTAATTATCTTGTGATTTTAGTTTCAGATCATATAACAAGATATTAGTTGGTGATTGCTTCAAAAAGAGGAGTTTTGGAAGCTTTCACTTGGTGATTCCCGAGCCCGAGCATCAAGATCACACTTAGCCATGCTCGTTGGATCACGAAATTTGGACCGAGTCGACTTGAAGATGGAAGATCGTCAAGAAGACTTAGGTATCCATAGTTTAGTGTGTTTAGATCCATTTGTAAAGCTTAGTATAGTTGATATGCTCAAGTGCACAATACACACACGTTTTATGTTTGGATATTGGTTTTTTCGGTTTTGGTTTAACCAATATTTGTTTTCATGAATAGTTGATCA
Source organism: Agave tequilana (assembly GCA_038442645.1). Taxonomy (NCBI): domain Eukaryota; kingdom Viridiplantae; phylum Streptophyta; class Magnoliopsida; order Asparagales; family Asparagaceae; genus Agave; species Agave tequilana. The sequence continues at coordinate 57,205 of JAVJIF010008334.1, read as the reverse complement.
AAACAAGTTTAATTGATTTATGTATAGTAGATGTGTTCTTTCTATACATGCATGCTTAACTTTTAAACAAACTTATTTTGACTTTCCTATTCATGTATTGAAAAAGTCAAGTTTGATAAAATACAAGTTTTGGTTTTTGGTAAAAATGTTTAAACACAAAAATAGTTCAAATTGCTTGATATTTAAGTTAAAATTTTTATCACAAGTTTATATATCAATGCAATATGTTAAAACTATTTTTGGGAATTTTTTACAAGACTTAAAAGAATTTTTAGAAATATTTTAACATGTTTTTCTGACCCAGTTTCTGACCCAGAACTGGCTGACAGGCCAGGTCGGTCGACCGCACGGTCGACCGAACCAAGGGCCGGTCGACCCGACGGTCGACCGACGTGCACAGCCTTGTGCACGTCTGGCAGCACAGTGGGCCGGCCGACCGACCGGTCGACCAGACCAGAGAGCTCTGCTCTCTGTATCTGGGCGATCGACCGGAAGCCCCAACGGTCAAAAATATGACCGTTGGCGGTCGACCGGGCCGGTCGACCGCAAGCCTGTCAGGCTGCTAGATCAGCCTAACGGCTAGTTTTCTGTTTGGCCTATATAAACCCCATTTCTTTGGGATTTTGGCCAAGATTTTCAGAGCAAAATTTCCAGACTTTCTCTACTATTTTAAACAAGTTTTCAAAAGAGTTTTGTGCCAAAAAGGATTCATCTTATTTGTTTTAGGTTTTTGGAAAAATCAAAGGAAATAGAATTTTGGGAGATTTGTGTTTGTTCTTCATTTCCATTATCTTCAAGAGTTTTCCCAAGATTATTTCTTTGAGTTTTTGTTTTCCAAAACACCTAGTTTTTTCCACACTTGAGCTATCACCTATCCTATTCTATTAGGATCATTTGTTTGTGGGAAAAAGAGAGATTGTTTGTGGTTGAAAGATACCACCAAGTTGTAAACCCTTTTCATTGTTGGGTGCTCCCTCTTTGGTAGAGGTTGAGGTTTGTGTTTGCTCCCTCTATTGTGAGGTGGAGTTTGGTTGTTGGCTACGGGCCTTATCCCTCTTCGATAGAGGTGGATTGTGGTTGTATTGCCTCGTGGCATTGTTGGTTGAGAGAGGAGTTCGGTACTCCTTTAGTGGATTGGAAATCCTTCACGGTGGTGAAGGCGGGGATGTAGAGCTAGGGGCTCGAACCTCGAAACATATCTTGTCTTTGCGTTTGATCCATTGTCTCTCAACTCTATCTCTTTTAATTGTGCATTGCATTATTCATATTGCCATATCATTCATACTTGTGTTGTGCCTTGCATTATTTCATATTACTCATTCTTATATGCTTGGCTTGCTTGCGTGTGTGCCTCACTTATACTTAACCACAAGAGCTTCATATAGCACCTCAACCCTTATCTAGGGGAATCAAGAGGAGTTAGTCCAGAGCCCTTCACAGGGAATTCGGCTACACTTGTTGGTTGTATTAAGTGTGATTGCAAAATTGTTTTAGCTTCCGCATTTAATTTCTAGATTAGCATTATCACCTATTCACCCCCCTCTAAGTGATTTACACCACTCACTAGGTCGCTTTCTGACGACCCTGGATTTGCATGCCCAGGTTGGAGATCCGAGTCTCCGTATTCTCAGATAGGGCCTTGGAGTCACATAGGAGATACCTCATCGAGACTATTTATAGGTATCTTGGTGTTTTATTTCTGTTATCTTATTTATCCCTGCTTTTATATCTGTTATGATCTCTAACCCCTTTTCTGCAGGTATTCTTGTACTTATTTCCTGCTGGAACCCTTGTGTATATGGAAGCTTTGTCCCGTACTGAGGCTTAACGTACGCGTGAGGGTGTTTTCACCTCGCGTATGTACGTCGCCATAACGTCCCCGTATCTACGGGATCGGGGCATTACATATGAAGTATAGATGTATATGAATGAAATTTAATATACATTAAACCATGTAAACTTTTTTTGATGAACTCTATTAATGAAAACGAAAAGATGTATTCTTAAAAATCTGAAACGGTTAAACCAAAACTAAAACTTTTGAACTGGTGTGTGTATACTTGAGCATATCAAAGCTAAACTATCCTAACACAAGATCTAAACATTAAACAAACAAACTTAGATGCAAGTCTTCTTTTCCAAATCGACTTGATCCAAACACGATCCATAAGCTTAACTCCTCTCGAGTACTTGATGCGATCTTGAAGCGCGAGCTCTTGAATCAACACATGTTAGCTCCAAAAATTGACTTTGAATTCTTTATTGAAGCTAAACACCTACTAAGATCTTGATCAATAACTGAAACTATATAAACACAAGATCATTAGTAACAACTTCATAAGTTAGTCATCATCAAAACTAAGGTGAAGGGCCTTTGGGCTAACATTTTAATATGGCCTCACTCCTCAGATGGTGGTGGAAACTCTTTGACAAGCCGGGCCGTAAATAGGCTTCACCGATATCACACAATTACCGACTCTGCACGGGATGGTGGTCGGATCAGAATATTAATGAGAGTTCCACATCTCAGTCCTGGAAATGACTTAGATCCGTCAAGGATATTTTTTTCTTAAGAGTTGCAATGAACGTTAAGAATGGGAGGGGCACCAGATTCTGGTTAGACAAGTGGTGCTTGAAGGTCCCTTTGGAAAAGTTGTTCCCTCAGATGTTCGCTTTAGCAGAAGACCCCTGGGGATAGTGTATGCATACTGGTCGGCTGGTGGTTGGAACATTAAGGTGTCCCATGCTTATCAGGAAGAGTATAAGGACATGAGGGCAGAGCTTCTGCAAATGCTTCATGAACTTATTCATTCGGATGAGGAAAGAGATCGTCCGGCGTGAGATTGGGACAAAAAATAGGTGTTCTTAGTAAAAAATGCCTATTGTAGACTTAACGTAGGGGGGGTGCGATGTTAGTATGCTGCGACCATCTAGAAAGCTAAGGTGTCATTGAAGATCAGAGCATTCGTTTGGCTGGTCGTCAAGAGGGCTATCCTTACTTGAGATAACCTTAGAAAGAGAAACTGGCATGGTCTTAGTATTTGTGCTCTTTGTAAAATCGAAAAAGAATCTATTGATCATCTTTTTCTGTCATGCCCCTTTAGTACACATATTTGGGACCAGATGGCTCGATGCCTGAGATTGAATCTGCCTCGGTTACCTTTTCACGTGAACCTTCTTTGATCCCCATGTTTGATCCCCATGGAGACGCAATTCCTTCAGTAAACAGTTGAGAGTTATTTGGGACTTAGTTGCCTCTGCTAGTTTTTGGGGAATTTGGAGATAGCGTAATAACTGAATCTTTAATGACTCCGCTAGATCATCTGACCAGACTTTTATATATGCTCTTCTTCCATTTCTCATTGATCTATCTTCTGTAAGGCAGTTTCAAAGAGCTAGCGAGGCAAACTCCCTGCCACATGTGGGTGACAATCCTCACAGCCAATCGGAGGAGATATAGAAGGAGGAGGGTGATACAGACTCGACGTAGATGTGATCGGTAACATGACAGAGCCTTGACTTTGGGCGCTCAGGCATACCCATACTTTTGGTACAGACTCGGTCTTTATTTTGCATCAGGGGGCTCCGTTTGTCTTTGACATTTTCGTTGTTCACTTGTACTGTTATTTCTTTCACCTGCAACACCTATGTGTGCACCAAAGGTTGAAAGGATTATGTATTTCTAGGGTTATTTTCATTACTCTTATTAATGAAACGCGGGGGACCTTCCGGGTTCACTGTTTGCTCTCAAAAAAATAATAGAAAATTACAGTTAAGAAAACTGCAACTTTAGAAGCATGCCATTGGAAAAAAGTCTTTTTTTCAAATAATTGTTGTTGTGAGAAATATCACCAAACAATAAGAATAGCAGCGAAAATACCGAACAATCTACGATAGTAAGCAATATAACTTAATCACCACAAAACTAAGAACACAAATCAAGAATATAATAGTTTGTAAGAGGAGAAGGAGAAATTCTTATTAACTTGAGAAGAGAAACATAGCTTACAAGGATCTCAAAGATTTCTCAAACTCTTGATACAAGATGGATGAAACATATGAAACAATCTTATCTAAAAAAACGTGGATGAAAGAGTATTTTTTATTCAAAAAAAAACTCTTAACATAAAATCCACAACATGGATTTTATAGACTTCTTGAATAAATTTAAAATTTTCAAATATTCAACAAAATCATTCTAGATATCTAATTAACTGCCCTTAGAAAGGATGATTCACGAACCCTTTCAGAATCTCAATCAGAAAACAACTCGGAATCCAAAAATCATTGCAGAGCTTTCAAAAGCTACCATCAAATCGCCATTTGACTTGTTCACTAAGTTTCACGGGCTACGAAGCTTTCAGAGTGGATCACTTCTCCGCTATGCATCTCCGCAGTGCCACTCTGCATTGTCGCTTTGGAGTATTCCTTCGCTTAAATGATTCAGAGTACTCTTCTGGAGTGATGTTTCAGAGTGCTCCTCTAGAGTGATACCAGGCTATTACTCCGGAGCGAGACTCTGACCTTACTTTTAATATGAAACTCTAAACTCACCCAACCTCTTTACCATGAGTGCTTCGCCCTCGTTTCGGGGTCTGCAAGAGGCACTTCTCAAAATAATTTTGCTCCGGGGGCTCCTCCCCCCCAGCCCCAGGAAGGGGGCTCCCCGCCCCCTTACAATCTCCATGATGACCTGATCATGCAGGTCGATTTGCGTACTAATTCTGCGTAGGGCGACAAATCGTTAAGGCAATAATTAAGCTCCACAACTTAACAGTTCTCGCTGTTGAATCTGTTGAAATCTCCTCCACCTTATCGTGTAGCCGAAATCTGTTGGATGTGAGTTGAGTTGGAGGGAAAACTTGAGTTTCCCTCTTATTTACCTTTGAGTTTAGTCCCACATTGGATAGGACATGGGAGGTTAGGTAGTATATATACCAACACCTCTCATGCCTATTGTTATGAGTGTTGGGCCATGGGCCACATCCCCACACGCGCGCACACGCGCCGAACTGATCCGGGCCGGGCCGGGCCGGGTGGCGCGCGCCCACGACCTGCGGACACGAATGCAGTTCGATTCAGGGGCTTGTTGGACCTGCTACATTTTGTTTTTTATTTTTAAAATTCTGTTGAGATTTTTCGGGAAGAGTTGGACCCGTTCAAGAGAATCGGATCTGCGCGTTGCAACCACTCGCGCATGATCGCAGATTCTCTCGGGCTGTTTCAAACAGAAAGATCTGCAGAGGGTTATAAATACTCAAGTTCTGCACGTATCTTTTACAAGAAACATAAAATCAATCTTCTCTCTTCCTCCCAAAATTCTTACATTCTGCTGAAAGAAACCGTGTTCTTGCAATCGGATTTTGCTTTTTTCTCGACGTTCGGGCAACGAATCTCCATCTGAGCAGAGGCCTGACTCATCGTCCTGAGTTGGGTGCTGGTGTACTACCGGGGGAGTTTTTACCGCTAGAAGAGGAGGCCACGTTCAAGGTCCGGACGAGAGACCGGCCGTCTTTCTTCTAGGGCAGTGCGTTTACGACTACGTCACCCCAGACCAGCTTTTTACTTTCTTTTAATTCTTTATTTTAGTTGCATGCTTAGGACAAGTAATTCATTAAATAGAAGAATTTATATTTATTGCATGTTTTAATTTAGTTAAATTTCCTACAGTCTAGAAGAAAGATTATTGATAATTCTTGCAATTAATTCTAGATAATTATTTCATGCAATATAGTTACTTGTCTGTTTCATGCAATTGATGATTTTCATGCAAGTAAAATTGTCCCTGCAAGTAATTAGTTAAGGAAAACAAATCAAAAAAAAAGAAAAAAAGAAAAAAAAGGTTTTTTTCCTTCTTACAGTTTATTTTACAAGTTCTTACCTGATTAGTAAAAAGATTTCATTAAACTATTTCATTACAAAATAGTTTGTAAAATCTTTCTAAAATATTTAGAACTTATCTTATCTGTTGCAAAATCTTTCAAATCTAATTTAGTATTTATCCCTTACAAGTTCTTGCACAATAAAACTTTTTTTGTTCAAATTCTTACAAGGACAAATCTTTCAGATTTAAGGAAAAATCATGTCATAATCTAATTGTTACAAGATCTAAGGAAAACTTAATAAGTTTAATAACTTTATTCATTTCAAATCTATTTGTATTAATTATTACAAAGTCAAAACCTTTCATTACAAATTTTATTTATTGTTTTCTTTTATCTTATTTAGTGTGTTAAGAAAAGAAAATCTTTTATAAGATAATTTAAATTATTTAAATCTTGTCTTATTTATAAACTCATATTACAAGATTTTGCATACATTCATTAGTTAATTAATTGTTTATTTCTACTATATTGGTTAACTAAAATAGAATTGTCTAAATTCTTGCAATTATCTAATCCCTTCTAGTTTATAATTGCATAGTTTAATTGCTTTAAATTTTATAGTCATTTGTTAATTAATTCCTGCTAGTTCATTTCTGAAATTTTAATTGGACTTATTGATTAGAAATTTAGTTTAAAAAATTGGAATAACCTTTAGAAATCATCATTGTTATAATTTCGAATTAGGAAATTAAAAGGGCAAGTTTATATCTTGTATCTTGTTATATTTTACTTGAATTATTTGACACATAATTAAAGAAAGACTATACACTATTTTTCTGCAAACCCTAATCTAAAAGCTACCAACATAAACTAAATTCTGACATTATCAAAATAATTTTGAAATACAGAATTCAGGTAGCACATCCCGTCACTATGGCCAACCCTGATCATTCCAAGGGTGTCAAACCGGAGAAATTCTCCGGCACATACTTTAAGAGATGGGCAAACCAGATGAAGTACTGGTTAACCACTTTAGGTCTCATATCAGCCATAGATGACTCCATTCCTACACCTTCTCCTAAACCATCATCTGTTGGATCTTCTCCTGTTGAAACTCCTCCTACAACTCCTTCCTCCTACATCTATTTGAAACCTGAGGAAATTGACTACCATTGTCTCCATAGAATTCTTAGTGCACTCTCTGATAGTTTATATGACATTTATTATGAATATAAGAGTGCTAAAGAACTATGGACAGCTCTCGAGGAAGAATATGGCCTCGATGATGCTGGAATCGAAAGATTCACCTCCTCCTCCTTCAATAAATTCATGATGACCGATAGTAAACCTATCAATGATCAACTTCATGAATTTCAAGACTATATCCGACACCTTCAATCGAAAGGAAATCAATTCTCCGATGATTACAAGGTGTCTTGTCTTATTGACAAACTCCCTCCTTCCTGGTCAACCTTTGCTGGAGACCTCCGTCACAAGCAAGGCGACCTAACTCTTGTTCAAGCCCTAAAAGCGATTCACATAGAAGATCAACATAGGCAAAACTCTAAAACCAAGTCAGAAATGAAAGCTAAAGTGAACTTGGTGGAGGATAAGCCTAAGCGAAAATTTATGAATCCCAAGGGCAAAAAGTTCAAAAAACCCAATCATTTTCATTCTTCTCCCCATGCAAATTCTTCTTCATTCAAATCTTCTCAATCTTCCTCCTTCAAACCCAAAACCTTTGGCCAGAAGACTGATGGAAGATTCTGCTACGTCTGCGGAAGAACGAATCACATGGCGCCTCAATGTTTCAACCGGAAGAAAGAACCTGTCAAAGCTCAACCTAGAGGAAATGGAGGAAATGGCGGACACAAGGTCAATATGGTGGAACTGAACTCCAATTCCTTTAGGTTAGATTCTTCTCTTCCTATTGTCAACTCTGTCACCTTCTCCTCGGACTGGTGGTTAGACTCAGGAGCCAATATTCACATCTGTACTGATCGCTCATGGTTTAAATTCTATCAGGAACAACGTGGAGGAAGCGTGAGCCTGGCAGATGACTCCACTAGAGAGATAAAGGGAACTGGACGTATTGATCTCAGAATGACCTCAGGGAAAATTCTGACTCTTCAAGGCGTCCTGCATGTACCTACACTTCGGAGAAATCTGATCTGCGAGTCTTCACTTCTTAGAGCTGGCTATAGGATTGTCAAGGAATCCAATAAGTTTGTAATCTCCAAGTCAAATATCTTCATTGGAAAAGGCTTTGTTTTTGATGGCTTTTTTCGTCTCAATGTAATAAATTCTTCTGATAATAAAATTTCAATTCCTATTGCCTTGAATATTGAGTCTTCTGATATCTGGCATGGAAGATTGGGACTTGTCAACTTCAATTCTATCAAGAAAATGATTAACTTGAATCTCATTCCTAAATCTTCTTTTGACACAACTTCTAAATGTGAAATATGTGTTCAGGGCAAACATGTCCGAACACCTTTTCACTCTATCACAAGAAATTCTGAACCCCTCGAACTTATTCACAGTGATGTGTGTGACTCGAACAGAGTTCTCACCCTAGGCGGGAGAAGATACTTTGTGACATTCATTGATGACTACTCCAAATTCTGTTACACCTATCTTATTAAATCCAAGGATGAAGTCCTCGATTGGTTTAAGGTGTATAAAGCCGAAGCTGAGAACCAACGTGAAAAGAAGATCAAAATTCTAAGATCTGATCGTGGGGGGAGTATACCTCAAATGATATGACAGAATTCTGCCAAGAACATGGCATTATTCATGAGGTAACTGCTCCCTACACACCTCAATCCAACGGTGTAGCTGAAAGGAAAAACAGAACACTGATGGACATGGTGAATTGCATGTTACTCAGCTCAGGTGCACCTGAAAATCTTTGGGGTGAAGCTCTCCTTTCTGCCTGTTTTATACTCAATAGGGTTCCCCAAAGAGACTCTGACGCTACTCCATATGAACGTTGTAAAGGGAGAACTCCTAACATTCAATTCTTCAAGGTTTGGGGTTGCCTGGCTAAGGTTTCAATACCAGAACCGAAGAAAAGGAAAATAGGCCCCAAGACTGTTGATGCTATCTTCATCGGGTATGCACTAGATAGCAATGTTAACCGATTTCTAGTGGTTAACTCTGAGATCAGTGAAATATCCAACAACACCATCATTGAAGCTAGGGATGCTGTTTACTTTGAAAACATCTTTCCTTTCAAGTCTAGAATCCCTAGTGATCCTTCTTGCACTCCTTCTACCTCTGATATCCCTTCTTCTAGTTCTGCTCCTGTAACTGATCCTGAACCTAGAAGGAGCAAAAGAATAAGAACTCTTACATCTTTCGGTGAAGATTTCTTTACCTATCTTGTGGAAGGTGATCCTAGCTCCTTCAAGGAGGCAATGGGCTCTTCTGAATCTCCTTTCTGGGAAGAAGCCATTGACAGTGAGATCAAGTCCATAATGGAGAATAACACTTGGATTCTCACTGATCTTCCTCCAGGATGCAAACCTGTAGGTTGTAAATGGATCTTCAAGAAGAAACTCCGACCTGATGGCACTGTCGACAAATACAAAGCCAGATTAGTTGCCAAGGGTTTCACCCAACAAAAGGGTATTGACTTCTTTGACACATATTCTCCTGTTGCCAGGATCTCCTCTATCAGAGTCCTTCTAGCACTTGCATCAATTCATAACATGTTCATTCACCAAATGGATGTCAAGACTGCTTTCCTGAATGGCGATCTTGAAGAAGAAATCTATATGGACCAACCAGAAGGATTCATTGCCAAGGGACAAGAAAACAAAGTGTGCAAACTTGTGAAGTCATTGTATGGACTTAAACAAGCACCTAAACAATGGCATCAAAAGTTTAACAAAGTTATTGCACAATTTGGATTCACTGTCCATGAACATGACAAGTGCATATATTCTAAGAACTTTGACAATGAGTATATTATTCTTTGTCTATAAGTAGATGATATTCTTATCCTTGGAACTTCTCTTGATGCAATCCAAAGAGTAAAGGATTATCTTTCCTGAAACTTTGATATGAAGGATTTAGGTCCTGCTGATATGATATTGGGAATGAAATATCCAAAACCTCTAATGGAATTTCTTTGAGTCTAGCTCATAGCATTGAAAGAATGCTTCATAAATTTGATTTCTATAACTCTAAACCTATTTCTACACCCTATGATTCTTCAATTGCTTTGAAGAAGAATATGGGTGAGCCTGTGTCTCAACTGAAATACTCTCAATTAATAGGTTCACTTCTCTACATTTCCAACAGGACTAGGCCTGACATCTCTTATGCAGTAGGTAGATTGAGTAGATATACTAGTAACCCCAGTAGAGAACACTGGACTGCACTAAAGAGAGTTTTCAGATATCTTAGAGGCACAATTGGCTATTGTCTGACTTACATTGGATATCCTGATGTTATGGAAGGTTATAGTGATGCAAACTGGGTCACTGATTCTAGCAGTGTTAAGTCTACTACGGATATGTATTCATGTTCGGTGGTGCTGCTGTGTCCTGAAAATCCTGCAAACAAACAGTGATTGTCAGGAGCACCATGGAGTCCGAGCTCATTGCTCTGGACACAACTTGCTCTGAAGCTGAATGGTTAAAGGATCTTTTATCTGAATTCTCTATCGTGCCTAAACCCATACTTTCAATCTCTGTTCATACTGATTCAAGATCCACCATTGAGATTCTAAAGCAAGATAATGCCAATAAGAAGATGAACAGACATATTCAAATCAGACTTAAGTCTGTTCAGCGCCTATTGGGCAAAGTTGTGCTTCTGAACTTTGTAAAGTCCGAGAAGAATATTGCTGACCCATTGACTAAGGGTCTTTCTAGGAGTGTAGTCCTAGAATCATCGAGGGAGATGGGGTTAAGCCCATAGTAGAGTTCACCGACAGCGGGAACTCAACCTACTTGATTGGGAGTTGATTCCATGAAAGAGGTTCAATGTGGTAGAAACAAGCTGGATTGGTGATACTCGTGTGGAGCATCGACCCGGATATGTTTATATCATGTATGTAGCATTGTAGCTACTACCCCTTCTCTATGGTGACGATGCTCTTATAATACAGCTAGGTAAGGATGAGTTTAACTCTTAATAAGTCCAACACATGTAGTGTGGAGGGTATACTATCCAGCTGTAGTACCCTTGGAGGACTTACCTACGTGAGAGGAACCGTGATGGATGCGGTTGGGGGGGCAGGGCTGACCCTAGAAACTCTCATGAGTCGGTTATTGTGAGCATGGCCTTTAACGCTCAACCCGCTTGCTCAATAGATGGAAACTTACTGTGTGTGTTTTTCATCAATATCTGGTTAAAGAGGCCTAATTCAAGGCGTAGTCCATTATGTCTCTCAGGTGGCGATAAAATTCACTAAGGGTAGATTCAAGGCCGTAAGCTATCGACCCCGAATCCACAGTATGATGTTGCCCGATTTTATTCGTATTTTATGATCTGATGATGTGATGGTTATTGATTTGTTTTATCCTCTCTGAAACTCAAGTTTTGGGGGGACTGTTGGATGTGAGTTGAGTTGGAGGAAAACTTGAGTTTCCCTCTTATTTACCTTTGAGTTTAGTCCCACATTAGATTGGACATGGGAGGTTAGGTAGTATATATACCAACACCTCTCATGCCTATTGTTATGAGTGTTGGGCCATGGGCCACATCCCCATACGCACGCACACGCGCCGAACCGAACCGGGCCGGGCCGGGTGGCGCGCGCCCACGACCTGAGGACACGAATGCAGTTCGATTCAGGGGCTTGTTAGACCTGCTACATTTTGTTTTTTATTTTTTAAAATTCTGTTGAGATTTTTCGGGAAGAGTTGGACCCGTTCAAGAGAATCGGATCTGCGCGTTGCAACCACTCGCGCATGATCGCAGATTCTCTCGGGCTGTTTCAAACAGAAAGATCTGCAGAGGGTTATAAATACCCAAGTTCTGCACGTATCTTTTACAAGAAACAGAAAATCAATCTTCTCTCTTCCTCCAAAATTCTTACATTCTGCTGAAAGAAACCGTGTTCTTGCAATCAGATTTTGCTTTTTTCTCGACGTTTGGGCAACGAATCTCCATCTGAGCAGAGGCCTGACTCATCGTCCTGAGTTGGGTGCTGGTGTACTATCGGGGGAGTTTTTACCGCTAGGAGAGGAGGCCACGTTCAAGGTCCAGACGAGAGACCGGCCGTCTTTCTTCTAGGACAGTGCGTCTGCACGATTACGTCACCCCAGGCCAGCTTTTTACTTTCTTTTAATTCTTTATTTTAGTTGCATGCTTAGGACAAGTAATTCATTAAATAGAAGAATTTATATTTATTGCATGTTTTAATTTAGTTAAATTTCGTACAAAATCTCCTCCATCTTATCGTGTAGCTTTCTCGAATGAATGTGAGTCACTCAAAATATCAATTGCATCACGCATCAAGCATGAGAAAGGGGGAAAAAAAAAAGCACTAGCCGATGCGCACCGACAAAAATTTGTATGGAAAGCCAACGCCCTCGTTCTGAGATGAGTAGAGCACATCTGATAAACTAAGTGGAGATCAGAATCCTTCAAACTTTTTATAATTGTTATTAGCATTTGTTTAGTTTATCTCCTTGTCAAACGTAGTTTATCTTTCTCCCCCTCAAGGCTTATCAGTAGTTGCTGAGGCGAGTCGCCCTCTGTATTTTAATCTTTAAGGGCATATTGCTACTTTTTTCTGTTGCTATATATGTTTGTTCCTTGTGGTCATCAACAATGCAGCTCAAGGGGTTAACAGTTTCTTGCAAGCTAAGCCCGAAACTAAGCAAGCAACTAATTACCCTCTAAACCACCAGCAAATCAACTATGAAGTTCTTCGTCATCCTGATAATTCTGTCAGGTTTACAGGCGATTCTCGTCCACAGCAGCGGGAGGAAGTACCGGCTGACGTGCCTCAGCGGGACCAACAGGCCGTGCAAGCCGGAGACCATTGATGTCCAGGTTGTCCACTGTGTTCGAGCAATCCTTGCCCCGCGAACCTCCTCTTGTCCATGAGTGCTTTCAGTGCGATCTCGAGCAATTCAAATGCCAGGATCAACCTAGAGTATATCCAGTGAGTGAGGTTTCTCTTCTTCTTTCTTGGTGGTTATGAGTTCTGAATTCTGATATCTGAATCTTTTTTTCTTGCAGGATTTGATGAAGCATTTCTGATGTCAATGAAGGATATTCTGACATCAATGTATTGTGAACAAGAAGTTACCCAACGTTTGGGATGTAAAGAATAAAATCATGCATGTCAGCTGTATGGGAGAATGAGAGAAGAAGCCAAATGTGAAAAAGCTCTGGAAAATATGTACGTCTTGTTATCAAGAATACATACATAAATTGATCAGTTCTAACTTCAATGCTTGAAAGTATGCATACATTGTTTTTCCCATTTTCATAAATTTAAATTTGTCAAATTTAGATTATTTAACAATTTGGTGCTCTGAATCTAAACCAGATGACCAAAATTTGACTTTTTTGAATTCTACTTGATGAGATGATTTTCTTAATTAACGAGGGTGCGTAACAACTCTCCTCCAAGTTCTTTGATACATAACATTTGAAGACACAAAAGTAACAGTCATGGCCTGTGTTAATTGTCATATCTGGAAACATATATTAGAAATGTTTTGCATTTTCAAGCAAAAAAAAAAAAAAAAAAATGATAATTGAGATGAATCAAATGATTTGCGCAAGTCCTTAACTGGGATAAACAAGTGATTGAGCGAGAGAACATATCATATGTTTTTGAGAGTCTCGAAAGTTGACCCGATGCATGATCTAAGATTTTATATTCTGCACATTATACATGTGGGGAGAGAGTATAAAATCTCGTTAGAAGAGTTTTTTAAACTCATTGGAGAAGATAACGTAGATATCGGAGTTCAACGGTACTCGTAGAAGCCCAATTCTCAGTTGAAGACAGAGGGTCGGTCAACCGGCTGCTTGACTGGCCATGCATAGGGAAGCAGCGGTCGACCACTCGGTCGATCGCCCAGAGAAAGCAGAGGCAGCAGAATACAGTGGTCGACTGCCCGGTCGACCGACTGAGATCTCAGAGTTTAACAGAGAGTTGGCTCTCTTTTTGTTGCCTAGCGGTCGACCGCAAGAAGAAGACGGTCCACCGCCTGGTCGACCGAGAGGGTGCTTATGGTTGTTTCCTAACTTGATTCTGAGTTCGTTTCTGATCCGAATTCAGATTTGCTGGTTTTCTTTTCTTTTTTTCCCCCTTCTTTCAGGGATTCTCTGGTATATATAGAGGGTATTGTCCTCATGAATTATATCTTATAATTGATAGATTAATAAGATCACGCTCCCCTTCTGCCCCGAAGATGTAGGCAATTATCGAACCTCATCAAATTTGTGTGTTCTTGTCTTCTTCTTTTAACTTGTCCATTCGTACAATTGGTGGCTAGTCTCTGGTGTTGATGCAATCCTCTATTCTTTGGGTTTCTCAAACGAACAAATTATATCAGAGCTTTTTGAGTTTCAATGGGGAGTTTCGTTTGGTGGAGCAAATCGCTTTGGAGGCTGTCTACAGTTTCATTTGGAGGTGAAGGTCTTAACTTTCCTATTTGAATATATTTTCACTAATCATTTTCCGTATTACTTTGAGGAATCTACTGAGGAGATGGCCGGAAATAGTCAATCATCGGTGAAATTTATGAGTCATCTTCCAACAAAGATTGATGTCGTGAAGTTTGACGTACGAACAATTTTGGAATGTGAAAGTGTGAGGTGATGGATGCCCTTGACGGCATCAAACATCAAAGACTCTCTACGTCTAGAAGAAAAGTCAGAAGAGACATGTGAAAAAGATTGGGATAAGATGAATTAGATGGCGTGTGGCGTCATCAGGTCTTGTTTGACACACGACATCAAGTATTATGTGTTGTAATAGACTTCCACAAAGATTTGGGAGATCCTCGAAAGGAAGTATTTGACGAAAAGTAACTCGATTGCATCTAAAGAGGAGGCTTTACTGCTTCTATATAAAGAATGAACTCTCCATTGATGATCACATGAACAACTACACGGAACTTCTTGCTGACCTAGTTAATGTGAATGTGGCGATCGAAGAAGAGGACAAGACGTTGATTCTTTGAATTCTCTTTCTGATAAAGAGTACGAGACCTTAATCCTAACCTTTATTAATGGTAAACAATTACTTAACTATAGTGATGCATCGGCTGCTCTTGTGAAGTGAGGAGGAAGGATAAGTAGTCTTCGTCTAGAGCACAATAGCAGTAACGATGACTGCAAGAGAGATGGATTCCAATAATAAGAAAGGCAAGGGAGAGTTTGGAAAGTCCAAAACTGATGATCGTGAAGGTTCGAAAAAAATCAGTTTGATTTCTGTAGAGAGGAATGATACTGAAAGATTGATTGTCCAAAAATCAAGTTGAAAAAGAAAAAGTCTAAATCAGAGGCCAATATTGGACAAGTGCATGGTTATTCACTTTCTATCACCCCTATTGGTTGCTGTTTAGAGGAATCTGAGTGAATTTTGGACGCGAGTGCTACCATCACGTTTGTCTCAAACGGAGTGATTTTCTAGTTTTAAAAAACTAGATACAGACTTGATAACATTCGGCAACATACACATATGCTAGATT
Organism: Agave tequilana; assembly: GCA_038442645.1. Lineage (NCBI taxonomy): Eukaryota > Viridiplantae > Streptophyta > Magnoliopsida > Asparagales > Asparagaceae > Agave > Agave tequilana. The sequence goes on along the minus strand of JAVJIF010008334.1, from coordinate 41,706 downwards.
GAAGGGATAGGTACAGTTCACACAAGTTATTTGATGGAATAATAAGAGAGCTAAAAGATATTAGGTATGTACATCAGTTGCAAAAAAAATTGATTTTAGTTGGAATTTTAGAGGTGCAAGGCCTAAGAGGGACTCTTGAAAAAGGTGCTCTCAAGATGTCCAGTAGCTCATTGGTAGTTCTGAAGTGCATTCGGCGCAACAACTTGTACTACTTGAAGGGTAGTACAGTTAATGAAAATTTGGCAGCTTCAAAATATTTGAAAGATGACTCTATCAGCTTATGACAGATGAGATTCGGATAAGTTGATTTGAACTCCTTGAAAGCATTAGTAAAGTAAGGATTATTGGAAGGTGTATTTATCTACAAATTGAAAATTAGTGGATATAGTGTTCTAAACAAGAAGACGAATGTGAAATTTGACACTTTAACTCACCACTCTGAGGTCTTCTTGATTGTGTTCACTTAGATGTTTGGGGTCCTACCAAGACTGCATCACTTGGAGGGCATCCCTATTTTGTCTCTTTTGTTGAGGATTTATTTAGGCGTTGTTGGGTATACACTTAGAGACAAAAATTTGAAGAATTAGATATACTAATGAAATGAAAGAATATGATGGAGAAACAGACTGGTAAGAAGACTAAGGTATTCCAAATTGATAATGTTAAAAAGTACAAAAATCAATTCGTACGCTTTGACAAAACAGTGGGATTGATATTCACTTCACAATTAGAAAACATGGGGTAGCTAAGGAGATGAATCTTTTCTTGCTGGAGAAGATTCGACATTTGTTGTCTAATGCACAATTAGGCAACTCGTTTAGAGCTGAGGTGGTGGAATATGCTTGCCATCTCATAAATAAATTCTCGTCGACTGTGTGGTTGGTAAAACTCTATTAAACATTTGGTGGAGTGGAGATTTATTGTGGGTATTTGGATGTCTGACCCACTTCAATGTCAAAGATAACAAGTTATATCCGTGAGCATAAAATTTGTATTTTTAATGTCAAGAGGAATATGAAAGGTTACAAACTATGCGACCCCAAAAACAAAACTATTGTGTTGAGCAAGAATGTCACTTTTAATGAGACTTCATTTTTGAAGTCTATCATTTCTCAGCAGGTGGAGAGATTGAAGACTAAGGATGCATCGCAACGGGTGAAGATTGATGCTACTTCATCATCTCTGGTGGTTCAGTACCAGTTGAGATCTCATCGGATATAACATCGGGTGGAGATCATATAGTCGTGATGGATACCAAACATGTTGAATTGGTTGCAGCAAAAAGAACCAAGTTGAATCCATAAAGTGGGTGAAGATATGTGAATCTCAAATTGGCGAGCTAGACAAGCTCAAATTAGAGGACATTGTTCTCCATAACAGTATTTGTAAAGAGATTCATATGACTAAGCCAGTTGGGTTCATTACTGCAGATTCGGTCCTAGTTGCTTGAGCTCGGTGGAGCTCATTTGGATGAACTACTGATGGCTTGATCCCCTGGGCAGGGGGTGCGTAGGCAACCACATTGATGCAGCCTGATGGAGTCGACATAGTTCTGCTCAAATTTGAGAAATCTTCACCGAGGTGGAGAATTGCGAGGAGAGATTGTAAAATTCTTTTAGAATAGTTTTTTAAACTCATTAGAGAAGATAGCATAGAGATCGGAGTTCAACGGTGCTTGTAAAAGTCCAATTCTTAATGAAGACAGAGGGTCAGTTGACCGGCCATGCACAGACGTGCACAGAGAAAACAGCGATCAACCGCCCAGAGAAAGCAGCGCAGCAGAATACAGCGATCGACCACCCGATCGATCGACTGAGATGCCAGAGTTTAACCAAGAGTTGGTTATCTGTTCGTTTGCCTCGCGGTCAACCGAGCGGTCGACCACATCAAAGAGCCAGTTGACTGCTCGATCGACCGAGACGTATGTTTAGGGCTGTTTCCTAACTTGATTCTGGGTACGTTTCTGATCGAATTCGGATTTATTAGTTTTCTTTTCTTCAGAGATTCTCTGGCTATATTTAGAGGGGTATTGTCACCATGAATCGTTTCTTGTAATTGATTACGTAGGCAATTGCCGAACCTCATTAAATTTGTGTGTTCTCGTTTTCTTCTCTTTGTTTGTTCGTTCGTGCAATTGGTGCTAGTCTCTAGCGTTGCTGCAATCTTTTGTTGCTTGAGTTCCCCAAACCCAACAATACATACCTCTTCTCTGATTCCTCTCCATCTTTATTTGTTATAAACACAGGTACTAAGATCTCCACATGATGTGCTTTTTACGTATGCCCTCTCTTTATCACAAGGCTAATCCTTTAGCAAGTGATCATGTACTAACATCATAAGCATCATGTTCTCATTCTCATTCACCTAATGTTAATGATGAGCTGTTCTTGTTCTCCTCCACTGATCGCTACTAACAAAAGGTGCTAGAAGCCTAGATTACGTCTCCTAGAATTAAAACGCGCGGATCTTTTCAGGATGACAGAACACAAGAATCAGTTCTGAACCACCGATGTGAGGTGTCCACTATGAAAAGGAACGGCGTGGAGCCTTCAGTGGATGGAGGCTCGGTGCCGTAAACCTCCTGAATTCCTCGGCTGATACTTGTTGCTAACAAATGAAGCTTGACCCGCGCAGGTGATTGGAGAGATGACTGAATGAGCCAAAATATTGAAGAGGTGGATGTCGATAAGATCCAACTACAAGTTCAACTGGTGTGAGCCACACACACATACAATAAGAGAACCAATCTGACGTTGACACGTGAATTTGAACTCTTATAATCCCTTATAATATGTGTGTGAGGCCCACACACATAACATATTATAAGAGGATCAGTTCACGTGTCAACGCCGGATTGGCTCTCTTATTGTATGTGTGTGTGGCTCACACACATGAACCGAACCCATATTGTTTACCCTCCCCCATCCCTCAACAACATGTGTTACGGTTCAGTTTGCCGGTCTAGTAGTATAAATTGGACTCGGGGGATGATGAAGAACTCACAAAGAAATAGCATTGACACATGTATAATCGATCGTAAGAACAAGATTAATTGTCTCTCCTGTGCTCAAGCTTCATTCTATATCTTTCCTCCTCTCTCGGAATGGACTTTTCCCTGTCTAAGAAATTTATTGCTCAAGTGTGGACAGAAATGTGATTTTCATTTGGGGAACCAATTCAATTTATGCACTTTGAAATTGAAAAAATCATAAGCACTACGAGCGATCGTGCTGATAAATTTTTTCCCCTCAAATTTCTCCTTTTCATATTGAATTTAAAAATGGATTTTCAATCAAATAATAAATCACTTAAACCGCACAAATTAGTGAATGTTTCCTCTAAAATACAAATTAGTAATGGAAGAAGTCGCAAAAAAATAAAAAGGACCAAAGTGAGCGGCTGCTAGTGAACAGACGGCTAAGATTAGGGGTCAACAGGCCAAATTGCAGATCTGCTCGTCCATCTCGACCACTATAAATGGACGGAAAATATCGTCTTCTCTGATCACGTTGACACCGTTGGATGACAGCCACGTGTCACCCGCTTCCATTTCGTTGGAAGATATTTTAGACTAAATTTCGCTCTGAAGTCTCCGTCCAAACCCCGCACCCCCCTCTCGGTGGGAGCTTCGTTTTCAGATTCGATCACATTGATTTTTTTTTTTTTAAATTTTTTTTCCCTTCTTCGCCAATTTTTTCTCGTAATTTCAATCGCCAGGTGAGTAAATTTGTTCTCTCAATCAATTTTCTCAAAATTTTCTTCATTTTTTTGATCAAGAGATCTAAATTTTGCCTCCTTGTGATCAGGGCCTGATCTGATTCAGGTTTAGATCCCGAAGCCCTAGCCCTAGTGAGACTCCATCTCGATGGATGGGAACAAAGACGACGCCTTGAAATGCCTGCGGATTGGGAAAGAAGCGCTGGAATTGGGAGATCGGACCCGTGCCCTAAAGTTCCTCAACAAAGCACGCCGCCTCGATCCCTCTCTCCCCATCGACGATCTCGTTTCCGGTGCCGAGGAGTCTTCTCAAAGCCCTAGAAATGAACCTGAGAGCTCAACCGCTGGTTCTTCGTCTTCCGCGTCGCCGCCGTCGTCGAGTACAGCTAGGGTTAGGGTTGCTGCGAAGGGATCGGCGGAGGAGTCTTCGAAAGATTACACGGAGGAGCAGCTGACGATCGTTTACCAGATCAAGCGGCAGAAAGATTACTATCAAATCTTGGGGTTGGAGCGCAGTTGCACCGTGGAAGATGTCAGAAAGGCATACCGCAAGCTATCATTGAAGGTTCATCCTGATAAAAACAAGGCGCCTGGCGCTGAGGAAGCCTTTAAGGTGGTCTCAAAAGCTTTCCAGTGCCTGAGCAACGAGGAAACCAAGAAAAGGTACGATCTTGTTGGGTCCGAGGAGCCGGATTATAGCAGAGCTCCGGCGAGGCGACATTCACAGGGCTTCAGTGGGTTCTATGATGATGAGTTCGATCCGGATGAGATATTCAGGAACTTCTTTGGTGGAGGGCCTCAAGCAGCCACCACTTTTGGCACGTTCCACTTTAGGACTGGCGGCATGGGCGTGCCCAATGGGAATGGGGTGCATGGCTCGGGGAATGTCAATCTCCGCCCACTGCTTCAGATGCTGCCGATTATACTCTTGATTCTGTTGAATTTCCTTCCATCACCAGATCCAATATTCACATTGTCTCGGAATGACCCGTATGAGCATAAGATTGAGACACCGAGGGGCGTGGCTTATTTTGTCAAGTCTTTGGCTAAGTTTGAACAGGATTACCCTTATAATAGTTCGGAACGCAAGAATTTGGAGCGACATGTCGAGAGGGATTATGTTAGTGTCATTTCACAGAAATGTCGGGTTGAGTTGCAGCGACGGCAGTGGGGATTGATACACGAGATGCCTCATTGTAACATGCTTGAGAAGTTTCAGGCGACAGCTTAGTTCATCTGCTTAGGTATTTACTTCCTTTGTGTTGACATTACATTACTACTTGAACTTTTATAATTGATTTAGCTCTATCATAACTTAGCAAGATGGGATGTATCTCTTAATGTTACATATGAGATGACCTATAAGCGCATCATTTCTTTCCTAATGATTACCTTGAATTGTATCCATTTGTATGTTACGTAATATTTGTTTTGATATAAATTTTTAGGGTTAAAATTGTTAAACACGTAAATTATAATAATATAGTAATTCTGAGTCGCAACATTTTGTGCACTAATATTTTATGGTGATAAAATGTCTTTCTACTTTTGAGTTAATTGTTTTAAGTAGATTCTTTTCCTTCACTCATTCTACGTGACGAGTATTTTTCACTTGGGTTCCATAAAAGTAGAAGCTTTCATTGTTATATGTAAGGTTAAGGGCCAAAAACTCTATCAAAAACCTTTTACTTTGGATAGTGGCCAAGTCATGTGACCAGGCACCGATAGCCTTATTCAACTTTGACTTGTCTTAACTGACTGTATTGGGGTCTTGCCTCCACCTATAGACGATCCGGCAATTTAATTCTTAGAAAATATTTAGAGAATTGTGAGCATTACATGCTAGGTAAAAAGGACAAAACCATTGTTATCCTGAGAACCTCAAGGATAATGAAATTAGGTGCATCAATGGTTGGTAAGAATTTGCTTATTTTTCAACTACAACTTGGTTGGATGATCTTGAGTGTTATAAGTGCTGTAAACTCTACAGTCCTACCTAGAGAACTATCTGGGGATTATTGGCTTGTTAAATTAAGTGTGGGAGAGGAAATGCGAGCGTGAGCAATTCATGTTTTGGTAACAGGAAGTGGTTGTGACTCTTTTATAGACAAAATCATGGTTGGTAAGAATTTGCTTTCAACCACGACTTGTTCGGAGATCTAATTTTGAGTGTTATAAGAGGTGTAAACTCTACTGTCTTACCTAGAGAACTACCGGGGATTATTTGCTTGTTAAATCAAGTGTGAGAGTGGGAGTGGGAACGCGAGCAATTAATGTTTTGGTAACAGGAAGTGGTTGTGACTCTTTTCTGACAAAATTTTGTTCTTATTCTTCCATACCTATGAAATCCTTATAATAAACAGAACCTGTTTGGAGGTCTTACCAGTTAGCTACTATTTTAGCTATTTGTGGGCATATAATTGCAACAAACATAATCTCAAACACAGAAATTTCCCAAGCAGTATATATATTTGTTTAAATCCATACCCCTTGGTCATGTAAAGAGTTTGCAGATTTATGTAATGGCAGTTAGGAATTCTTGTAAAGAGGGGCAAAATGTTTGAAGTACACATTAATGATTCCATTCAGAGAGAAATAAGGAAGTGGAGCAAAATGGGAAAGGGGATAACTGCAACCTCATGCTCAACCAAATCAACTTTTGTTAATCTTCATCCAAACTATATAGAATCTAACCGTCCAGCCTGTTTGTCCATATGTTTTACGTTGAATATAAGAAAAGAAAAAAAATTAATTCAAAGTTCCTAAATCTCAATTACAATTCAGGCGAACACCAACCGCTTTGTCTCTTTTCCAGATAAATTTTCTATCAAGTCGCAAGTAAATATCTTATTGCAATCTTAAAACAAACAGGCTTCCTAATTTAACTAGGGGTTTTGCATAGCTGGCAATTAATCTGCATGGGGTGATAGCCATTTCCAGTATCGAGTTCCATCAGTACATACTGATGATAGTAGAAAAAGAAGGGAAACTACATCTATGCAATATTACCATGTAAACAACTTAAATCTTAATATTGTCAAATTGAGACCTGAAACCGGTTGTTTAAAAGGAAAAAAAAAAAGAAAACTCTTGGTAGTTTCTCCTTTTAACAATGTTAGGAATATTTCTTAATTTGGGTAAGATCCTAAAATCAAAGCTCTCGTTCCCTCTTAACCTTCTCTTCATCTCCCACTAAAACCTCTCTGTAACCTGTCATCTTAGGGATGGGTCTGAACAAGGTGTTCAGAGGTGCAGATGGTTAGTGTTAGATTCCTTTTTGCATTCCATTATTTTGTAATTTGAGTTGAGTTTGATGGGTTAGCAATTTGATTTACTTATTTTTTTTTTTAATGAAAAAGGAGTTGGATGGAAGCAACAATGCTAAAATTGTGGTTGGTTGGACCATTTTTATCCTTCTCTATGCTATTTCTCATTAGAAGTTGGTTGAAGATGGAGGAGAATATGAACTCATAATCATGGTTTAAAGTTGCGATCTCGGCCGCCGATTCGGTGGGCACTGAGATGCATCAGTCATGGCATTGCGGAACAGACTCGGGTGTTACGCGCAAAACGCTACATAGAAAGCTCAAAAATTTTGAAAAAATTACAACAAATTCTAAAAAAAATATAGACATCAATATTTATGTATCACATATCCAAAACATATCACCTAGCACGCTAAACATAGAGAGGGGGTGAGACAAAGAGATTAAATTAATACTATACCATTAACATTATACACTATACAATTTATACTAATTAAATTAACACTATACACTCACTAAATTAAATTAATACTAAAATTTAAATTAAATCATATATACTTAAATTAACTAAATTAAATTAACACTAAGGGAGGGGGTGAGATGGACAGAGAGAGATCAGACGGGTAAGACTTGAGAGAGATTAAAAGAGAGAGACGGACAGTGTGTGTGTGTGAGAGAGAGAGACTGGGAGAGAGTTACCTGCGGGCGAACAGTGACGACGACATTGGCGACGACCTCACGGGTGAAGGAAGAGGGTGACTGTGATCTCGCAGGCAAAGAAGGTGACGGCGGGCTCGCAGGCGAAAGAAGAGGGTTGAATCGGCTAAAGAAGAAGAAGAGATTCAGATCGGCTCTTTTTCTCCCTTTATAACCCCTCTTCACGGGTTTACAAGCCAGCGGTGATCGAATCGGGGCTGAATCGGTCTTGACTCGGTCGACTCGGCCGAGTCGCGACTCGGTCGAGTCGCCCCACTGTGGATCGGGTCACGTTCTCGTCGCGGAGAGTCTGTTCTCGTTACGACTCGGTCGAGTTGTAACCGGATCGGCTGAGCCTTCGAACCCTGCTCATAACTGCTCAACAGACAAACTTCGATCAAACTTCTAAAACAGTGAGGGGCTGTTTGGTTAGGGGTGGAAGTGAGGAAGTAGTAATAGTTCCCTTTGGAACTTGGGAATTGTTAGTGTTTTTCGGTGTTTGGATGTTGTTGGGAAGTATGGTTTGGAAAATGTTATGTCTTTTCCGGTGTTTGGATGGTAATGTGAAAGTGAAAATGGAAACATTGACCACAAAGTTGACTGCAAAATAATATTAAAATAAAAATTACTTAATAAAAATAAAAATTAGATTGTAATTAGAATGCAAGTGAGATTTACATGATCACAAAATTAGCTGTTTTGAGTTACAACTTATTACAAATGAGATTTACATGATCACAACATTAACTGTAGTACTCTGGAAGTGAGGAAGTGATTGTGTTAAAAGGAAAAGAGAAAAAGAAAAAGGGTTTTCTCATTTTTCTTTTTTGGTGTTTGGATAGATAGGGAAGTGAGCAATTATACTTCCCCATTTTCTTACTTCTGCTCACTTCCTTGCAACCAAACACACCCTGAATAGAATTCTACCATATTTAGTGTACTTCTATCCTTTGCTCGGGTTGCACTTTTTCAATAGAGTTCTCCTAAAAGACAAATAAAAATGAAGTCCCAGAAAGGCAAGAGCAACTTCAAAGTGCACGACCCCCTAAAACTGGAAAATATCTTCTCAAGCCTGCATTTTATGTTGTGCCTCCTTGTTTTGCGTTTGTGTGGAACTCGACACTTGGCTAGGCTAGGTTATGCATATATGAATTCAACACAGCTAAAGTTAGCATTGTTAGTGGTCAGGACAAGGTTTTATAGGTTTTCTTTCTATGGCACAGGGGTTCTCCATAACTGTCTTAAGAGTAGATAGATGGGTGATATGAGTTAATGTCATGCATTCTATGTATATTTCATGTATAAAAAAATTTGTATGGGTAGTTGTAATGTAGTTTAATAAGAATACTTTGACATAAATGTGAAATTGAGGTTTTCACTTGTTTAGGGTGAACCCTTACCTGCCCGGAATCCAACCCCAAGTTTATAGTTTTTGGAAGCTTGTCCTACATGGATTCAAACATACAAGGGTTTGTTGCTTTTTTCTTTTTCTTTTTCTTTTTTCTGTTTTTGCTCCGAAACATGCCAGACTCGAATCGGGTAAACAGCCTGGTCAATCTCTATCCTTGGTTTATTGCAAGGAAATTAGAAATTTGAAACATGCTATTGGTGGCTACCTCAATATACCTACATTGTTTATCCATGTTTTATTTTAACTATTCTCTGCAGATATAGCTTAGAAATTAATTTTCTGATTCCTCGTGTAATTATGATAAACTAGAAGAGCAAATTACAGTGGGTTGCTACTCACAATGCTCGGTTTAAGTAGGTGGAAGCCATGTTTCCACTCAGCAACTGAGTTGGTCATTGCAGTCAGCATAAGGGAATAATCTAAGAAGCCACACTGATTAGTGGTTGAAATGATTGAAGGGATTGTTCTTGGTATATGCCGACTTGAACTTGGGTTTTCATCCTCATTTGTAGGGAATTGAAATTGCAGCCTTGTGCAGCAAGATACAGATAGATAGCGAGTGAGAAACAAATTGGAAAACTAGTTTGCATTTGAAAAGAACTTGGGGAAAGAAAAAAAGAATAAAGCAGCAACCAGAGATAACTAAGCTGGAAGAGGCAAGAAAAAGGAGCTTTTAGAGATAAGTTGCTATGTATGTTGGATATCCAATTGTCCTTCGAAGAATGAATAAAAATCTTCTGATATTAGGAAGAAGTTGATAGTATGAGGATATGAAATCTGAACCTTAACATTAAAGTATACTCGTCTTCTGTGAGTAATTCTAATGTAGTCATAGCTTGCCTTGCTTTTCTGAGACACAAGTGTCCTTCTTTGAGCAGAATCTACAAAAACCAAAATTATTCATAGAAACACTTACATAAAATACCATGGAAGAGTGGACCGTAATGAATTGCATCCTCCAACAGCATCTTGTATGACAATCACTCCCAATAGATTTGGGATAAATGTTTTTTTGTTGTTTGGCACCGTCTTTGTGTGGTGATAGTTACCTGTTGGCTTCGATTATTACTTAGCTGGGTTGGGGATTCGCATGATCTGGTGCTCTGGCTTCTGCTTGTGCCTTACACTCCGTCACTAGATATTGCAACAAGATCCAACTGGTGTAATCGATCTCTGATTTGAATTGCGCTGAATGAAAGACAGACCTCCTTCAGTCAATTGATATGGAGGGTGTGACAACCATTCCTAATTAATCCAGATTCACACCTAAATTTAAAATAATTGTTAACAATTAGGATGAGAGGAATTAAAATTTTTAATTTGGAGAAATACAGCAGGAATACATAATATCTACACATGTATATTTTTATATATATAAATATATATATATATATGTATAGGGGTGGATACATAAGGGTTGAGGCAAAGGTTATTAATACTATGAATTATATGGGGGACTTTGCATAATTCATATAATGGTTGCTTTAAGACCCCATTAAATAATAAAACTAATTTTATATTCCCCTTTTGTTGTGCTGGAAGGAAATAGGAGAGAGTGGGATGTGTGTGTCAACGTGGGTGCAAGATGAGAGACTTGGGGAGAGAGCTTGTGAGGTGGCATAAAAGAGGGATTAATACATTGACTTTTTGGGAAGAGAAACACAACCACCCCTCTTTCTCTTCAAGCTTCAGATCTAAAAATTTTCCTTCTTCCTCCAAAAAAAAAAAAAAAAAAAAACCAGCAGCACTCTCTCCCTCTCCTTCTCTTCCCTCCCACTCTAACTCTTTCCCCTTCCCTTTTTCCTTCCCAGCAGGCGCAGCAGCAGCTGGAAGGGGGGGCTCGGCAGGTGCGCTGCGTGAGCGCGCGCGCAGCGGCGCGCGCGCATGAGAGAGAGGGGTTCGGGGCGGAGGCTAGGGGAGGGACCAGGAGAGTTCGCGCAGCCGGATCCCGGACTTCTTGGAGCAAGAAAATAGGAAACCAGAATTTAATCAAAGGTAAACCGTGAATTTTTCTTGAATTAGAGTGTACTTGAGCATCAATAATTGATTATTAGGCCTATTTTTGTTTAGGGCTTAAATTCGGGGGGTGGAGTAGGCGAAATTCTTCACCGGGGCACTCATCGGAAGCAAAGTGAGTAAACTTGAATACTAATTAACTAAAAGTAGTGTTGTGATATTGTAGAAAAATGTGAGTATAAACGGGTGTTCACATTACGATTTAGATGCATTGCATTTAATTAGACCTTATCTCCTATTAAAAGAAAATTTAGATGACCGATATCTTACACTAGAATGGTTGAACGATCAAATTGTGATGCTTCTTGGCTACACAAGTAGGCCCGTTGTGTAGGTATTGTCCAAACTCCAACAACATATGATAGAAGTTAAGCTAATTTGGGGGTATGTAAAACACATGCAAAACTTTATTCTAATCTTCCTTAATTAAATATAGAAGATGCGGATACGCATACCAAATACGGGACACATTGGTTTCGGATTGAAGTAATGGCCTAACATCAAGTAGAGAGCTAGTTTCGAACATAGAATTAATAAAGTGCGTTGTATGCGTAAATAATACGGTTGTATTATCCTTGTGATACGAAAATTTATCGTGATGGGCCTATTGTTCTATTTGATATGTATACATATGAAGTATATGTTGTTAGGAGGAAGGGGCCGAGCGGGAGCCGGTAGGAGGGGGAAGACGGTGACAACTGCTTTATGTATATATATATGTATGTATTCTATATATTATTCGGAGGAAGGGGCCGAGCGGGAGCCGGCAGGGGGAAGACGGTGACAACTACATTATACATATATATGTATTATATATATTACTCGGAGGAAGGGGCCGAGCGGGAGCCGGCAGAAGGGGGAAGACGGTGACAACTACATTATGTATATGTATGTACTATATGTATTACTCGGAGGAAGGGGCCGAGCGGGAGCCGGTAGGAGGGAGAAGACGATGACAACTGTAATTTGTTTTCTATACTGTGCTAAATGTAATTGTGATAAACCTAAATAAAATTCATGGTAGTTGAGACATCTATCTTAAATCTGAGAAGTATGCGAGAGTAAGACGGAAATCCGCTAATAACTGCAGGTGTCAACTTAAAACCTATTAATATAAGTAATTGAATTAACAATATAGATTTGTTTACTTACTGAGTTGTCAAGCTACTCCGTTCATTCTTTTACAATTTCAGGTTCGGACAGAGGTAAGAGGCCGACTTAGACTCTGAATCTTAAGAAAAAGGAATGATCGACTCCCCCATACCTTACTTGTGTGCAATCGTCTCCTCTTATATTTTGTTTACTTTTGGTATTACTTATTGTATGCATATGGGAAACTTGGTATATGTAAGTTGGTTTTTGGGTGTTATCACTGATAATCAAAGCCTTGTGTGTGGCCATTAGACCAAGAACTTGAAATGTATTCTCAGTAGTGTTGATGAAGGGAGCTAGACCCGGCCAGGGTTGATGTTATGCATTGTATGATGGATGTCGTGGTTCAATATGGAACATAATTGATGAATGTGAAGTAATGTTGTGATGATTTTTTTTTTTGGTTAAGTAGGCCATGTGCGCTGAAATGTGATGTTGGTGGTAATTGGGCCATTATGGGCCAATATTGTTGTTGTATTTGTTGTATTATGGCAAACCCATGTTTTTAGGGGAGGTGCCGCCAAAATTTTGAAGAAAATTTTGTATGACGGAATTCGTTAACCTAATCCTAACTAGAATCTGGGACCATTACAGTTGGTATCAGAGCAAGGTTGTTAGTTTAGATAGATGTAGCGAGCATGGGTTAATTGCATAGTTGTATGTACATTATAAGTATGTTGGTGGAATTAATACGGGGGTACTATAAGATTGTGGAACTTTAGGTGTATGTGTTCCCTGAAATGTGTGATATTCACCTGTTCCCCTGCGTTCTAATTCGGGTACCCGCATACTCTGGTTTGAACGGATCCTGCGAGGGGTGCGGGCCTATCGTGTGGATCTCCAATGGTATGGGACACTGAGATTGGGGAGCAAGTAAAATATCAGACAAGTCAGAGGTAACTCAACCGGAAGACACCTGAATTCTGTAAGATAAATTGTAAGTTTTCTTTATTGATATATATATATATGCATAGTTAATCTACCATATTTTGAGGATTTGGGGAGGTAAATAATTTAATATGCAACTTTATCCTCACTATAATAGAGGATCCAGAAAAAGACCCGGAGGAAGAGGATCCAGAAGAAGACCCCGAGGAAGGAGTCCATAAGGGGAAGCCTCAGCAGGCGATAGTAAGGACAAAAGCTTCACTGACTCAAACACCACTCCATGAATGAGGTTTCAGTACATAGTATTTTGGGGGGAGAGAATACTTTTGTGCTTGCATGTTTAGGGCTTTGGGAAGGATCTTGTATGCTTGTAATGCGCAGAAATGATGTATCTTAGTATATACACTTGCATCTTTTGTATGAATGTAAGCATTACAATGTAAATCTTGTAACGAAATTATTTTGAAGTTATAATTAGTAGTGGTGTTTTGTATATGAAACTTTCCCTTATTATAAGAATTTTGTTGATAGTAAGAACTGTTAATTTTTCTAGGTATTGATGGACCTAAATTTTTCCTCCACCGGATACTAATTCTGAAGGAAATGCCCCACCAGTGTTGTTAGAGGGTATCGAGGCGATGCGCCTCAGGCACGAGGCAAAGCGAGGCGCAACAATGCGCCCCGCATTGCAAGCGAGGCGCGCGGGCAGTGTGAGGCGCGCGCCCGAATCGCCTCGCGCGAGGCGATCGCCTCTATGCGCGTATTGTTTGTGGAGCGGATCGGGTTACAACCTGCTAATTTAGCGAGTAAACCTGGCCCGCTTAAATTAGATAAAAAATAAAAATGAAAAAATCAACCTTTTTACTGTAGGCGAACCCGATCTAGGGGCCCCCGCATTCGTCGTCGTCACCTTTGTCACTATCGCCTTCGTCGTCGTCGCCAGGTAAGCACTCTCTCTCCACTCCAGCTCTCTTTCTCCCACTCTCTTTCAACCCTCTCTTCTTTCTCAGAGACAGATCAGATTAAGAGAGGAAGAGGAGGATGAGTTGGAGAGGAGAAAGAGATTAGGAATGAGAGAGAAATAAAGAGAGAGAGAGATCTGTCTCTGATGCATTTTTAGTGTAAATTTTTAGTGGATTTTTAATGTAAATTTTTAATGCATTTTTAGTGTGCATTTTTCAATATCTTGGAATACAAAATAAAGAATACATTTATAATCATGCGCCTCACTGAATACATCCATAATACATCAATATAAAGAAAAGAATATATACATACAAAGAAGAAATTCATAATACGTCCATATATAGAAAAGAATACATTCATAATACATCCATACAAAAAGAAAAAATATGCGCTTAATTGAAGTGAGGCGATCGCCTCGCCTTGTGCCTTGCGCTTGGTGTGCGCTGGATCCTTTGCGCCTCACACTGCGCCTCACGCCTCGATAACACTGCGCCTCACGCCTCGATAACACTGCACCCACAGTACGGTCGGGAGTGTCCACCCTCCGACCAATCACGAGACTATGATGGATCGATTAAATGTCGACCAGAGAGCCCCTGATAGGATGCCAGATTGGTTGATGCAGTTAACAAGTATAAGCAATCCACGCAGGGCTCTAGAACAGTTTCAGAAGTTGAACCCCCCGCCATATAAAGGAGGAGCAGACCCAATACAAGCGGAGTGGCTTCGTTAAATTGGCAAAATACTAGACGTTATGGAATGCACTGAGGATCAAAGGGTATCTTTCACCTCTTTTATGTTCCAAGGTGAGGCGGAACGTTGGTGGGAGATGGTTAAAACTAAAGCCAAGTCCTTGGGAGAAGAAATTTCTTAGAAATTCCTGGTCAAAAAGTTCAATGAGAAATACATACCAGGAGTAGTGAGGGACAAGCTCGCAATGGAATTTCAAGAATTAAAACAAGATCTAATGACGGTGAACTAGTATGAAATCAAATTCACCCAATTATCAAGATATGCTGGTAAGTTGGTGTCTGAAGAAGAAGACAGGACAAAAAGGATCAGAAGCCAACTGGTCCCATTCCAACTACAAATTTATAGTCAGGCTGTAGAGAAAGCTTTAGAAGTTGAAAGAGACCTGCAAGAAAATCAGGATGTAAGAACTAAAGAGTTACCATCCGTCAAACGCTTCCGATATCTCAGCACACCAAGAATTGGATCAACCGGCTTCAGGTTCGGCGGAGGAACTGGACCTTCTGCAACACCAACTCTTAGAACAATGATAGGCTCATGGCCCAGGAATGCAGGGTCCTTCCAAAACTCGCCACACACACCTTATCCACGTCAAAATTCTGCGGAAGGAATGTGGTGTCCTCGATGCAACCGCAATCATACCGGAAACTGCTTAGCAAGCAAGCAATGTTTTGCCTGCGGCCATCTGGGCCACATGAGGAGGGATTGTCCGACACTACATGGACATTCCGGAGCTATTGGGGGGACGGGCAGGCAGACCTCAAGCATTGCCCCAACAGCCGGACCATCGGGAGCTTTTCGGCGATCGGTAACACATTTCGACCAGCCATGACGCAGGCTTCAGTGCAACAATCCAGGGCCCAAGGAAGGATGAATGCTTTGACCCAACAGGAAGTCTGGGTGTCTAATACAGTGGTTGAAGGTACTATTTGCTTATTCGGAAAAATTGCTTGAGCATTATTTGATTCCGGTGCTACACATTCGTTCATTTCTTCGTCTTTTGCCACAAAAATTAATAAGAAACCTGAATCTTTGAGTTTTCGACTGGTGGTATCTACTCTTGTAGGCACAACATTGATCACTGATGTATACTATAAAGAATGTGAAATTAGCATAGGAGGAATGAACGCACAAGCAGACCTGATCAAATTAGGAGAGATGGAATATGACATCATCTTGGGAATGGATTGGTTGTCGACATATCATGCACATGTAGACTGTCGTCTAAAGAAAATAATCTTCAAAATGCCAGGGGCCCCAGAATATGTGTTTGAAGGGACAAAGAATAAAATAAGCATTCCCGTGATTTCAGCCTTAAAGGCCACCAAATTATTGCGGCATGGGTGTCAAGGGTTTTTGGCAACATTGATAGCTAAGGAAAAAGAGGAAGTAAGAACTGAAGACATAGCAGTATTAAGAGAATATCCTGATGTGTTCCCTGAGGATTTACCAGGCTTACCCCTGATAGGGAAGTAGAATTCTCTATTGATCTCCTACCCGGAATAGGGCCTATATCGAAGGCTCCCTATAGAATGGCACCAGCAGAGATGAAAGAGTTGAAGGAACAATTAGAAGAGTTATTAGGCCTGGGATTTATTCGGCCAAGCGTATCACTCTGGGGTGCTCCTTGTGCTATTTATAAAGATGAAAGATGGAAGTATGAGACTGTGTATAGATTACCGGGAGTTGAATAAAGTCACTATCAAGAATTGATATCCACTCCCGAGGATTAACGATCTTTTTGATCAACTTCAGGGTGCCAGTGTATTTTCTAAAATAAATCTAAGATCTGGATACCATCAATTGAAGATCAAATCAGAGGATGTATCTAAGACAGCCTTTAGAACCAGATATGGGCATTATGAATTTTTGGTAATGCCATTTGGGCTGACCAATGCCCCTGCAACATTTATGGATTTGATGAATAGAATCTTTCAGCCATCCCTGGACAAATTTGTAGTGGTATTTATTGATGACATACTAATCTACTCAAGCAACACAGAGGAACATGAAAAGCATTTAAGGATAGTTTTGCAATTATTGAGGGAAAAACAACTTTATGCAAAATTCAAGAAGTGTGAGTTCTGGCTAGAAAAAGTTGGATTTCTCGGTCATATTATTACTAAAGAAGGAATATCTGTGGACCGGGCAAAGATAGAAGTAATTAAGGATTGGCCTCGACCCACCAATGTCTCAGAAGTGCGGAGTTTCTTAGGACTGGCAGGGTATTATCGAAGATTTGTAGAAGGATTTTCTAGAATAGCGGCACCATTATCACAGTTGACCAAGAAAAATCTCAAATTTCATTGGGGAGAAGTCAGGAGAATAGTTTTCAAGAATTGAAAAATAAGCTAACTTCGGCCCCAATCCTAGCCATGCCCTATGGGACTGAAGGATATGTTATATACAGTGATGCATCAAAGTCGGAACTGGGGTGTGTATTAATGCAGCATGGTAGGGTAATTGCATATGCCTCCAGACAACTTAAGAACCATGAGAAGAATTATCTGACCCATGACTTGGAACTGGCTGCAGTTATATTTGCTCTAAAGATATGGCGACACTATCTGTATGGTGTATCTTGTGATATATATACAGATCATAAGAGCCTGAAGTACATATTTACCCAAAGAGAATTAAATATGCGTCAAAGAAGATGGTTGGAACTAATGAAAGATTATGATTTGACCATTCATTATCACCCTGGGAAAGCCAACGTAGTGGCAGATGCTCTTAGTCGGAAATCAGGAGGATCTTTAGCTACACTATTAACTCAACAGGTCAGTTTGCTAAAGGAAATAGAAAAGATGCAGATAGAGATTCAATTAAAGGAAACCATAATAGGAACCAGTCAAATGAATCAAGTTAGAGTTGGATTTGATCTTTATGATAAGATCCAACAGGCACAACAGAATGATGAACAGACAGCTAAGAATATCAAGAAAGTGCAAAGATTCGAAACACAATATTTTGTCATCGATAAAGGGTTACTGAAGAAGGGAAACCGAGTATGTGTACCCCCAGACTTCGAACTCAAGGAGCATATTATGAGGGAAGCCCATTGCACCCCTTACACAGCACACCTGGGGCAACCAAGATGTATCAAGATCTGCGATCAAATTTTTGGTGGGAAGGGAGAAGAATGACATAGCTAGGTTTGTGCAGAAATGTCTAGCATGCCAACAAGTTAAAGCGGAACATAAGAACCCCCGGGATTGCTAATGCCACTCCAAGTATCTGAATGGAAATGGAATCACATTATCGTGGATAGGACTTCCAAATCCCCTCATGGACATGATGTCATATGGGTGATAGTTGATCGACTCACAAAGTCCGCGCATTTCTTACCTATTCGAATAGATTACTCGATGGATAAGTTAGCGCAAGTCTATCTCCAAGAGATAATCAGAATTCATAGAGTGCCCGAAACTATTGTGTCGGATCGAGACCCTCGGTTCCAGTCTAGGTTCTGGGCCAATCTATCTCAAGCCCTGGGAACCAAGCTACACCCTAGCACGGCAGCACACCCGCAGACTGATGGACAATCTGAAAGAACTATTCAAATATTAGAGGATATGCTGAGGGCATGTACATTAGATTTTGGGGGCAATTGGGAGAAGTACCTGCTATTAGTAGAGTTCGCATATAACAACAGCTACCAGTCGACTATAGGAATGCCACCCTTCGAAGCTTTATATGGAAGGAATTGAAGATCACCAATCTGTTGGGAAGAGATGGGAGATCGAAGGTTACTAGGAACAGACATGGTCCAAGAGACGACAGAAAAGATCCGGATAATAAGGAAGAGAATGAAGGTAGCACAAAGCAGACAGAAAGCATATGCAGACCAACGCCGGAGACCCCTAGAATTTGCTGAAGGAGACAAGGTTTTTCTAAAGGTATCCCCAATAAAGGGGGTAATGCGCATTGGCAAAAGAAACAAGTTAGGACCCCGGTATGTAGGACCTTTTGAGATATTGGAAAGAATTGGACCATTGGCCTATCGGTTAGCCTTACTACCCGAAATGGAGAAGGTACATAACGTGTTCCATGTATCACAGTTGAGGAAATATATATCGGACCCCAATCATGTCCTTAAATATTCACCGCTGCAAATTCAAGAGGATCTGTCTTACATGGTGGAGCCAGTGCAAATTCTTGACCGTAAGGAGAAACAATTGAGGAATAAAATGATTCCTTTAATAAAGGTATTGTGGAGAAGTCAAAAGATTGAAGAAACTACATGGGAACCGGAAGAAGAAATACGAAAGTCTCACCCACTATTGTTTCAAGGTACGTTAAGTTTCGGGACGAAACTCCTTTGAGGAGGGTAGAACTGTGACAGCCATTCCTAATTAATCCAGATTCACACCTAAATTTAAAATAATTGTTAACGATTAGGATGAGAGGAATTAAAATTTTAATTTGGAGAAATACAGCAGGAATACATAATATCTACACATGTATATTTTTTAATATATAAATATATATATGTATAGGGGTGGATACATAAGGGTTGAGGCAAAGGTTATTAATACTATGAATTATATGGGGGACTTTGCATAATTCCTATAATGGTTGCTTTAAGACCTCATTAAATAATAAAACTAATTTTATATTCCCCTTTTGTTGTGCTGGAAGGAAATAGGAGAGTGGGATGTGTGTCAACGTGGGTGCAAGATGAGAGACTTGGGGGAGAGAGCTTGTGAGGTGGCATAAAAGAGGGATTAATACATTGACTTTTTGGGAAGAGAAACACAACCACCCCTCTTTCTCTTCAAGCTTCAGATCTAAAAATTTTCCTTCTTCCTCCAAAAAAAAAAAAAAAACCAGCAGCACTCTCTCCCTCTCCTTCTCTTCCCTCCCACTCTAACTCTCTCCCCTTCCCTTTTTCCTTCCCA
Organism: Agave tequilana; assembly: GCA_038442645.1. Taxonomy (NCBI): domain Eukaryota; kingdom Viridiplantae; phylum Streptophyta; class Magnoliopsida; order Asparagales; family Asparagaceae; genus Agave; species Agave tequilana. The sequence goes on along the minus strand of JAVJIF010008334.1, from coordinate 21,943 downwards.
GCAGGCGCAGCAGCAGCTGGAAGGGGGCTCGGCAGGCGCGGCAGGCGCGCTGCGTGAGCGCGCGCAGCAGGCGAGCGCGCTGCAGGCGCGCGCGCAGGAGATAGAGAGGGTTCGGGGCGGAGGCTAGGGGAGGGACCAGGAGAGTTCGCGCAGCCGGATCTCGGACTTCTTCGAGCAAGAAAACAGGAAACCAGAATTTAATCAAAGGTAAACCGTGAATTTTTCTTGAATTAGAGTGTACTTGAGCATCAATAATTGATTATTAGGCCTATTTTTGTTTAGGGCTTAAATTCGGGGTGGAGTAGGCGAAATTCTTCACCGGGGCACTCATTGGAAGCAAAGTGAGTAAACTAGAATACTAATTAACTAAAAGTAGTGTTGTGATATTGTAGAAAAATGTGAGTATAAACGGGTGTTCACATTATGATTTAGATGCATTGCATTTAATTAGACCTTATCTCCTATGACAAGAAAATTTAGATGAACGAAATCTTACACTAGAATGGTTGAACGATCAAATTGTGATGCTTCTTGGCTACACAAGTAGGCCCGTTGTGTAGGTATTGTCCAAACTCCAACAACATATGATAGAAGTTAAGCTAATTTGGGGTATGTAAAAACACTTGCAAAACTTTATTCTAATCTTCCTTAATTAAATATAGAAGATGCAGATACGCATACCAAATACGGGACACATTGGTTTCGAATTGAAGTAATGGCCTAACATCAAGTAGAGAGCTAGTTTCGGACATAGAATTAATAAAGTGCGTTGTATGCGTAAATAATACCGTTGTATTATCCTTGTGATACGAAAATTTATCGTGATGGGCCTATTGTTCTATTTGATATGTATACATATGAAGTATATGTTGTTAGGAGGAAGGGGCCGAGAGGGAGCCGGTAGGAGGGGGAAGACGGTGACAACTGCTTTATGTGTGTGTGTGTGTGTATATATATATATAACGGTCCCAGATTCTAGTTAGGATTAGGTTAACGAATTCCGTCATACAAAATTTTCTTCAAAATTTTGGCGGCACCTCCCCTAAAAACATGGGTTTGTCATAATACAACAACAAATACAACAACAACAATATTGGCCCATAATGGCCCAATCAACCCTGGCCGGGTCTAGCTCCCTTCATCAACACTACTGAGAATACATTTCAAGTTCTTGGTCTAATGGCCACACACAAGGCTTTGATTATCAGTGATAACACCCAAAAACCAACTTACATATACCAAGTTTCCCATATGCATACAATAAGTAATACCAAAAGTAAACAAAATATAAGAGGAGACGATTACCCATAAGGTATGGGGGAGTCGATCATTCTTTTTTCTTAAGATTCAGAGTATAAGTCGGCCTCTTACCTCTGTCCGAACCTGAAATTGTAAAAGAATGAACGGAGTGAGCTTGACAGCTTAGTGAGTAAACAAATCTATATTGCTAATTCAATTACTTATATTAATAGGTTTTAAGTTGACACCTGCAGTTATTAGCGGATTTCCGTCTTACTCTCGCATACTTCTCAGATTTAAGATAGATGTCTCAACTACCATGAATTTTATTTAGGTTTATCACAATTACATTTAGCACAGTATAGAAAACAAATTACAGTTGTCACCGTCTTCCCCTTCTACCGGCTCACGCTCGGCCCCTTCCTCCGAGTAATACATATAGTACATACATATACATAATGTAGTTGTCACCGTCTTCCTCCTTCTGCCGGCTCCCGCTCGGCCCCTTCCTCCGAGTAATATATATAATACATATATATGTATAATGTAGTTGTCACCGTCTTCCCCCTCCTGTCGGCTCCCGCTCGGCCCCTTCCTCCGAATAATATATAGAATACATACATATATATATATATACACACACACACACACACACATATAGACACACACACACACACACATAAAGCAGTTGTCACCGTCTTCCCCCTCCTACCGACTCCCGCTCGGCCCCTTCCTCCTAACAACATATACTTCATATGTATACATATCAAATAGAACAATATGTCCATCACGATAAATTTTCGTATCACAAGGATAATACAACGGTATTATTTACGCATACAACGCACTTTATTAATTCTATGTTCGAAACTAGGTCTCTACTTGATGTTAGGCCATTACTTCAATCCGAAACCAATGTGTCCCGTATTTGGTATGCATATCCGTATCTTCTATATTTAATTAAGGAAGATTAGAATAAAGTTTTGCAAGTGTTTTACATATCTCCAAATTAGCTTAACTTCTATCATATGTTGTTGGAGTTTGGATAATACCTACACAACGGGCCTACTTGTGTAGCCAAGAAGCATCACAATTTGATCGTTCAACCATTCTAGTGTAAGATTTCGGTCATCTAAATTTTCTTGTCATAGGAGATAAGGTCTAATTAAATGCAATGCATCTAAGTCGTAATGTGAACACCCGTTTATACTCACATTTTTCTACAATATCACAACACTACTTTTAGTTGATTAGTATTCTAGTTTACTCACTTTGCTTCCGATGAGTGTTCCGGTGAAGAATTTCGCCTGCTCCACCCCGAATTGAAGCCCTAAACAAAAATAGGCCTAATAATCAATTATTGATGCTCAAGTACACTCTAATTCAAGAAAAATTCACGGTTTACCTTTGATTAAATTCTGGTTTCCTGTTTTCTTACTCGAAGAAGTCCGGGATCTGGCTGCGCGAACTCTCCTGGTCCTTCCCCTAGCCTCCGCCCTGAACCCCACTCTCTCTCCTGCGCGCGCGACTGCAGTGCGCCCGCCTGCCGCGCGCGCCCGCCTGCAGCGTGCCTGCCGAGCCCCCTTCCAGCTGCTGCTGCGCCTGCTGGGAAGGAAAAAGGGAAGGGGAAAGAGTTAGAGTGGGAGGGAAGAGAAGGAGAGGGAGAGAGTGCTGCTGTTTTTTTTTTTTTTTTTGGAGGAAGAAGGAAAATTTTTAGATCTGAAGCTTGAAGAGAAAGAGGGGTGGTTGTGTTTCTCTTCCCAAAAAGTCAATGTATTAATCCCTCTTTTATGCCACCTCACAAGCTCTCTCCCCCAAGTCTCTCATCTTGCACCCACGTTGACACACACATCCCACTCTCTCCTATTTCCTTCCAGCACAACAAAAGGGGAATATAAAATTAGTTTTATTATTTAATGGGATCTTAAAGCAGCCATTATAGGAATTATGCAAAGTCCCCCATATAATTCATAGTATTAATAACCTTTGCCTCAACCCTTATGTATCCACCCCTATACATATAGATATTATATATATAAAAATATACATGTGTAGATATTATGTATTCCTGCTGTATTTCTCCAAATTAAAAATTTTAATTCCTCTCATCCTAATTGTTAACAATTATTTTAAATTTAGGTGTGAATCTTGATTAATTAGGAATGGCTGTCACAGAGGGGCACGGCTGTATGGATGAAGTGATGAACTATATTTTTGTGTCTTGTATTCTCTGGCTGTACAATTCTTGACATTATGATGTATTATTTTAATGGACACTGATATCTAGCTATTGATATGTGATTCTGATTCCTACAAGGATCACAGCACAAAAGAAACTTAGATCTTTTGTGTTCAATCTTGTTTGTCTTCCATTTTTGTTCAAGTACGACCAATTCAGTAACTGACTATGGTTTGCCATATTTTTATTATCCAGGTCGACTTCCTTTCACAGATAGTGGAGAGAAACACAAGTAATCTACTACGGAGCTGGATCATGGCCTGCCGAGATTTTTACCTTAATTTTGACGAATAAGTTGAGCGAAGAGAAGAAGTGGACTTGTCCCTCGTCCTTCCTCTGTATCTTCTGATGGAATTCTTGATATCTCAATTACGGCTTCCATCGTGTAAGCTCAAAATTTCAGTCTCTCTTCCTAGAAAGTATTATTACTGTAAATCAGATTGCGACAATATGGCCAGCTGTGCTGGGCTGATTTTTACCTGCATTACGTTATGATACAATAGTGATAATTCTGATCAACTGGTCTCATCTTCGTATTACATTTGTCACAATTGTGTTATACATTTGTTGGACTTCTTGATAAAATCTGAGATTTTGAGTTTGGTTACTGGCATTTTTGGTCCTCTTTCAAGGGCCTAAATCTCATTCCCTCCGGCTACTCCCGTTTGAGATTGCGCGCCAGGTGTTTGATTCAATGATTCAATGCCCGTGTTTGATGTCGTCACTTGGAATGCCATGAGCTTTATGGAGCTTTGGGGCTTTTTAGAAGGATGCAGGGTGTTGGGTCGAGCCTAATTCGATTAGTTTGCTGAACTTGTTTCCAGCAGTTTGTGAGCTGGCTGAGCTTCTGTTGTGCAGGTCCCTTCACGGGTTTGTTGTTAGGAGAGGATTTGTAAGTCAGTTTTCAATGGGCTGATTGATACGTACTCGAAAGTCGAAATGTGGAGAAGTTGTGGCTGCTCGCAGGATTTTTGATGCAAAAACGGAGAAGATCATCCATAGATCATCCATTGCTATGCCTCGAGATCGGGCATTGGTTTCGATGTATGCCTAGTGTCAGCTCTTTGATTCAGCTCAAATCAAGTGGATGGCTCCTATCATCTGATGAGAACTTGTGCATATGCACTGATGATGAGCCCTTCACCCTAACATCAACCCAACTGTAGCCCACCTCCTTTTTCACCCCCTCCTTCCTCATCCCTTTCGAATCCTCGCCAGCTCTCCCCATCCCCCCTCTCGGCGTACACGTTTGACATGAGCACGTACGCCCCCAACTCGACTCCATCGGCTCCATCTCCATCAGAGCCTCCGCGGCCCTCTTGCCTGTCTCCACATCCCCGTACACCCTACACCACCCCAACAAGCTCTGCATCGCCGAGAACCCCATCCCTTTCAGTATCCCCTTCGCTAGCAGCTGATCGGCCTTGGCCAGCTCTCCGGCCCTCCCCAGCATCAACCATGCAGCTGTAGTGCTCCGGCTGCAGGTCTAGCCCGTACCTATGTTCCGACACCATCACGTCGAACACCCGCCTCCCAACACCGACCGTCCCTTCGCCTCCGCAGGCCATTAGCACCACAAGGAACGTGATGTGGTCCGGCTCTAACCCGGACCCCCGCATTTTGTCGAACAGGCTCATTGCTGCCGGAAAGTCTCCGCGCTTGGCATGGGTCGACATTGTCGCCATCGAGCTAATCAGGCTCTTTGGCATTGTCTCATCGAACTCCCTCTGCGACTCGTCGATGCTCCCGTGTTTTGACTACATGTCGATCAAGGTGCCCGATACGTACTCGCCTGCGCTGAGGCCGAGCTTTAGGATGCGGCAGTGGCACCTCTGGCCATAGGTTAGCGACACGGTCTGGGCTGCGGATATCGCGCTGAGGACGCTCCCGTACGTGCACTGGTTCGGCTTGCAGTGTGCGAGCAAAAAGGAGAATACTCTCATGGCTTCTTGGCACGGCCCATTCCGTGCGTACCCTGAGATCAGAGCGTTCCAAGAGATGTCTCCTTGTGTGGGTCATTTCGTCGAACAACTTTCTCGACTTTCCATGTACCCCAATCTCGCGTACATGCTTATGAGACTGTTCGAAGCATGGACCTCCGACGAAATCCCAGTCTTGAAGTAGATCCCATGAATCATCTGCCCTTCTGCAAGAGAATCATCGTGTGACACTGCGAAGATAAGCGCAACAAATGACATCGTTTGGCTGAACCACGTCTAATCTAATACTGTTGGAAAGCCGCACTGCATTGTCTCTGTCGATTGAGATCATCGTAGTCCAGGACACGGTGTTCTTCTCTCTTATGTTCTCGAAAACCCTTACGGTGCAACCACTAGACCCGCATTTGCAGTACAATGACATGAGAACGTTGGCAACGGAGACATGGTTGTCAAACCCAACTTCGCGGCGAAGCAATAGACTTGTCGGCCAACCTCGAATCCTCTCTCTTGCCTGCACACTGAAACGGCGCCTGCAAGTGACACATGATCAAGTCTGATCCCTTCTTCCTTCGTGATCGCCGCAAACACCTGAATTGCCTCGCGCCCACAGTTCCCTTCTTGTGTGAGACCCGAAATCAAAACGTTCCACGTGACCAAATCTCTTTCAGACTTTTCACCAAACACCTTCTTGGCTTCATCCAACGCAAGAGCTCCTCAAATACGCCGTGATGAGCGAATTCCCCACAAACAAATCGGCACCGTACCCAGATTTAAAGACAAACCAGTGCAGTTGCCGGCAAAACTCCAGCTCCTGAAGGTCGGCGGAGGACGAGAGAGCGACAGTGTAGCTCACGGCGTCGAAAGAAACCCCACACTGATGCATTCTCGATGCGAACTCCAAAACTTGAAACCCCGAGGAGGAGCCGGAGAGGATGGTATTACAAGAAACCACATCGGGGTCTCGGAGCTCGCAAAAATCTTGCGGGCGAGGTCGAAGGAGCCGAACTTGGCGTACATATTCATTAGAGAGTTGCGGACAGGGGCGAAGGAGTCAAGGCCCGTAGAGACGACGAGGGCGTGGAGCCGGGCACCGGAACGGCCGCCTTGAGAGGACTTGATGGCCGCGGCGGCCGCGCCGGGGTCGAGGGATCTAAGGGCAATTTCGTCGAATAGGTGGTGGGTGGTGGTGAGGAGGCGGAGGGATTTGAAATGGACGCCGGCGGGAGGTCGGAAGAGGAGAAAGCAGGGCATGAGGGAGCGAGCATCCCCGGGGCGAATTTGACTCCAAACAGTTTAATTTAATTTAATTCATGAACGTGCAAATTATAAAAATATCCCTAAATTTCACCTCTTGGTTTCAAACAAATGATATGCAGTCCCACATCGGAATCAGTTGTCGGCTGCGCACCGTTTTTGTACCAAAAACTGTTGAGAGCACTTGTCGATGAAGGCGGCGCTCTGCGTACGATATGCACGTTTAGCAATTCCAAATCTTTGAGATCTCTGGTTTCTTTGATTTTAAGAATATCTTAAACTTGCAACACACTTTCAATTAGGGTTTTTTTTAAATAATATATATAAATTTGATTTTATACATATCCAAATAAATATTTCTAAATAATGATTATATATTTTTATATATTATTTATATGTTCACACTTATATTCATAATGATACATAACTTTTGCTCATATACATCTATGCCCATCTATATATTTATACATGTTATTTATGTGTGCATACATGTTTGCATAATGATACATAATTTTCCTTTATATACATCTTTATCTATTCATATGTACATTCAGACTATGAATCTCCTACTCAAAATAATCAATTCTTACAAATAATGGATTTAATAATAACACTAAAATGATACAAAAAATAGACTTACTTATTAATATAGTATTGCTGATCTTAATTATATAAAAGAAGGAATAATACTAATAAAATACTGTGAATGCACTACACAAACATTAGTACCGCTAATAATAAAACACTAACAACACTATATAAAGTTGCAGATGTGAATATTTGTAAGGACAAAATTTGTGTTCCCTTACATTTTATAATAGTAAAAGAAATGTCACATGTAATATTAGTAATTCCGTTCTTAAGAAAGCTTATGCCAATAAAACAAATTGATGAAAAAGGTATAACTACTTGTTATAAAAGACAAATATTACCTTTGAATTTATAACAAATCCTATAGTCAAACTTCTAAATGAATCAAAGAAATCTACCTAAAAGAAAATCAAATTAATTTTCTTAAAGAAGAAGCTGTTTCTTTATCCTATGAAGAATCTTTAAATGAGAAAGATATTCCTATTAAAGCAAGACCTTACCAAATGAATAAAGAATACTTAGAACTCTGTAAAAAAGAGATTAAAGATCTCTTAAATAAAAATTTATTAAGAAAATCATACTCTCCTTGGAGTTGTACAACTTTTATGTTAACAAATGTAGCTGAAAAAGGAACGTGGTGTTCTAAGACTAATAATAAATTATAAACTCCTTAATAAAGTATTAAAATGGATAGAATATTCAATTCCTAATAAAAGCGACTTATTAAATCGAATAGTTAATGCTAAAATGTTTTTTAAATTTGATTTCAAATCTGAATATTGGTAAATTCAAATAAGAGAGTAGAATAAATATAAAATTGCTTTTACTGTTCTATTTGGTCATTACGAATGGAATGTAATGCCATTCGGATTAAAAAACGCTCCATCAGAATTTCAAAATATAATAAATAATATATTTATGCATTATACTAATTTTATATTATCTTACATAGATGATATATTAATATTATCTAATACTTTAGATGAACATTTTAAGCATCTAAATATATTTAAATAGCTTGTTATAAAAAATGGTTTAGTAATATCAGCTTCTAAAATGAAACTTTTCCAACAGGAAATAAGATTTTTAAGACAATTATTAATGGAACAATAATTTCAATAATTAGAAGTATTAAATTCACAGCTAAATTTTCAGATGAAATAACCGACACAAAACAGTTACAAAGATTCTTAGGCGCTCTATGTAGCTGATTATTATAAAGATTTAGCAAAAAATACAAAAATTTTATATGGCAGACTAAGAAAAATTGCTAAACCTTGGTCTAAAAAACATACTGAATCAGTTAAAAAAATAAAATAAAAAGTTAAAAATCTACCTTGTTTACATTTAGCAAAAACCAGAATGGTTTAAAATAGTAAAAACTGATGCTAGTAATATTAGATTTGGAGTAATCCTTAAACAATTAAACCGTAAAAAGAAATCAGAAGAATTAGTTAGATTCCATTTAGGCAAATAGAATACAGCTCAGTATAATTATTCTACAATTAAAAAAAATTATTACCATAATAAAAAAATATATAAATTTAAAGATGATTTACTTAATAAGAAATTTTTATTAAGAATTGATTACAACTCTGCTAAATCAATCATACAAAAAGACGTTAAAAACTTAGCCTCAAAACAAATTTTTGCCAGATGGTAAGCTGAACTGTCCATATTTTATTTTGATATTGAATATATTAAAGGATAAGAAAATTCTTTATCTGATTATTTAACTCGTGAATCTTTACGGCTAAATGTAGGGTTCTAGTGCAGGTAAAGGTAGAGGACGAGGAAGGGGCAAAACTCCCTGACCTGTCCTATCTAAGCCTAATACGGGGGCCCTTAACACCTAATTGTCCTAATTCTTCACCATCTTCATCAAGAAATATTCCTGTCGGGGAAGAATATTCTCACCAATCTCAATTATTTAAAACTCCAACTTTTAAAGAAATTCTTGAAATTGAAGTAATATTCACTTCAACTTTTAAAGAAATTCTTGAAGTTGAAGTAATATTCTATCAGAAAAATATTTCTGAACTATTAATAACTCTTGAAAGAAATGATATTCCTAAAATCAATAACTCATGAAAATTACTCCATAAATATCTCGAAAATTCCTATTATCCCACAATAGAGGGAAGATCTAGAAATATTCTAGAGGCCATATTAATGGTAACAAAATCAATAGAAGTTGAACACTTCTATAATCCTCTTGACAAATATGAAATTAATTTTAGCAAAATTATTATCAGAGAAATTCTCTCACCTTAAATTTGGGGTTCACATCCTAATAGAGTCAGGCTAATGAAGCTTGGATAAAGACAAACATCTTTTAATTATTGACATTCCTGATTACTTAACTTGAAAATTTTGCAGGAATCCAAGTCACACAAATTTTGGCATAAAAAGAGCGAGAGTATAATACTCCTGTTACCCAACGAAATACAGTGATGAGGAGTAATACTCCTATAACTTTTTCTAAACAATTAATATTTTAATATTTTTTATGAATACCAGACAGCAACTCATCCAAGATATGATCCAAGCCTTTCCTTCTAAGATTAATTATAAAATACTTCAATTGTCTAGCACTGCTGAAATTTAATTACTCCAAAAAATGATTCAGCTTTATTATGCTCAACCCAAAGGCACCTATCGAGTCACCTTACTGAATACTTTCATCATTAAGCTTATTCTAACCCCTGATACTCCTAAAGCAGAAAAAATCTGAACTATTGAAAATGGTTTCTGCTATAGATTAGTTTCTCATTCCTATCAAGATAGAATACACTTATTTCACACTTTAACCAAAGCCTCTTTGAAACTCAGAAACCTTTCCTCTGAGAAATTATACTTCAGATTTCTATCCACTCCACCTATTTGTAAAGAAGATCAATATAAACCAATCCAACATCTAGTCCTCATTTCTGAATATTATGGATGGTGAAATACTCAGCCTACACAATTTATTAACACTGTTGGGGCAAATTTGTATGAAAAAAGGATGCGCCAATGCCTCCAAAAATTCTAGTATGAATCTTGAAGTAGATCGAGTCTTTAATCAAACACGTATGAGATGTTTTGTTGAGAATCTTTCAAAAGGTATTTTTCACCATTCTCCAAATTGGATCTTTGTCACCAATGTTTGAGGAATTTAAAGATTCTCCTGCCAAAGTTCTCTAGAGAATTCCTTCATGAAGACTACAACTAATACAATCAATACCAGCAAGGATTTCAATGACGAATGCTATGACGTCATCAATCAATCAACCACAAGATAAGAAAGAATGCATCAATAGCAAAAGGTGAAACTGATTGAATCTCGGGGAGTCGTCAGTTTTTAATCCATCTATCCTACTTTAATAAAGTAAAAACCACCTATCCTACTTTAAATAAGTAGAAAAGAATATCATCATTACTCTCTTAGCTGATAAGGAGAGCTGGCATGAATCTTTTAGCATAAAAAGCCCTTTATAAGGAGCAATGCTCAAGAGGAGAAGGCATTAACGAACAACTCTCTTCTTTCTTATAATTTTTTGCTCATGTGTTGAACCTACATCCTTCTTATTGTATAATTATCAACCTCTGTAAAATATCCTCATAAATAAACATGTGCTTTGTTCTTACTTCTAATCTTTGCTGTAAATCCCCTTCCAATCTTTGCTGTCAATCCCCCTCTCAATAAATTCTTGGTATCAGAGCCATGCTCATGGCTGAGTAAGGTAACCTATTCTGTACTCTTCTAATGCAATTAATTACTTAGTTAACTTATTTTTAGTTTAGACTATGGTTATATACTTAAATATTGTTAGATCTGGCTGCCACCTAGTGGAATGACATCTAAGTTGCATAGGACATGTTGCTGAGATGGTGTTGAGTTTTCGTAAATCGTTGACAATCGTGCTAGATTTTACAGATTAACAATAGGTTAGGTAATCTAAACTTAGTTTAAAATTAAAATAAGTTATCTAAACAACTATTTGCATAAAAAGAGTACATGATAGTTTCACTCTAAGTATGGACCTAATAGGTTCTAGTTCTAGAAATCTAAATAAAAGAAAGTCTGTTAAAAATGCTAATTTAATTGAATATCCTAATAAATGGTCTATCTCTAAAGTACCAGCTAAAGAAATTTATGATATAAGACTATTTGACTTCAAATCTTCCGTAGCAATTAAAACTATGAAAAAAAAATAATCCAAGGAGATAATAATGAACAATCAATAAAATTATTAAATGAAGAAGATTTATCATCTTTTATCAATAAATACAATTTTATTCATATTGGATTAATTCAAATAATTTTAAAACCTTTAACACTTCAAGGGTTGAATGCATCCTTATTAACATCATTAAGAGATGCTAGATTGTTAGACTATATTCAATCTTTAATGGGAGTCATGCAAACTAGTCTTTGTCATGGCCCAATTTATTTTAATGTCTATTCAAATTTAAGCTTATCTTTAATAGATCCCAATATATTAGAGGCAGTAACTTTAAATATAAAGACACATGGGTATAATTTTATGCCTGAATCTGAGACAATTGCAGTAATATTTAGAATTCATTATAAAGGTCTAAATACACTAGCAACTAAAGCTAAGCAATTAACTAAATCAGGAAAGACAACACTGGTTGAAATAAACTTATTATCATCAAATATAGTTCAAAATAGAATTTTAAAATGGGAAGAAATAAATTTTTCAAAAATTTGGTTATTAACTTCTTCCATTCACCTAAGCCTATAATAGAAACAAACCTGGACCGAAAAATTCAAACAGAAGATGAAGAAGTTGAAGTAAAATTTAATACTAAACAAATAACAAGAATCTCTATTTTTAAAAACTCTAACTGTGAAAATCAATCATTTAGAAGTTCTAATAGTAATAGAAGAGATCAAGATTTATTACTTAAAAATAGAAGCGACAAAGATTTAAAAGTTCAAGGAATAAAGGTCTCTAATTACTCAATAGCTCATTCAATTTACAAGAAATCTAATCAAAATTCTTCTACACAATCAGATATAGATTTTCATATTTAATGAATTTTACACCAAGAAGCATTATAAAAAAATTTTAAACGAAAAATATAATGAAAATATTCACTTCAAACAATAGTTTGAAAAAACTTTTTCAATTAAAAAAAGATACTATTATAAAGATAAATATTATGAACATCTTACTACAATAAATAAGTTAAGATTTTTTTAAGAATGATTCATAGAAACATATATAAATGAAGAACTTAATAAATTAAATGTTCTAAAAGAATATTATAAATCTAGGGCTACCATAAATAGTAGAAAAATAAAAGTAATGTATCCCCAAAAGAAACTTTAAAACTCACTACTGTTTCTGTGATTCAACAGAAGCAGTAGCCCTAATGAAGGTTGTAAATGATCCTAAATAAGAAACAATAAAAGAATATAAAAAATTGTCAAACAAAACAATTATATAAATGTTTATGTTCAAGTCTTAAGGCAATAATTAGCTAGAATAGAATCTGCCTTAGAAATGCTTATAAATAAACTAAATCAAGTTGCTCAATTAGAAACTCCTTTAATAAGAAAAAAGGAAGTCAAAACAGATTATGTACCAATAAAATCCCTCCCAAAATAAGTGGATTTAAACATTATCCACAGACTGTTGTTAAAGAAGAAATTACTTCTTTAATAGATCAATTAAAGAAGGCAAACTTGAATACTATTCAAGGTAATTCATCAGATTCTAATAAAGAAATATGTGAAAACTTGATAAATAATATCAGAAGTATCAGACTATAATGAACATGATTTAAATCAGATAGCCAATATTGAAGACTCTTTTAAAGAAAGTATAAAGCCTATAAAATACCAATTTCAATAGATATATTATTTGAAGAAAATGATGATTTAGTTCAAAATTCGTATCATGGTAAAACCATCTACGAATGAAATATTGATGGTGCTTCTGAAAAAGTAATACATGATCAATTACATAGAATGATGATGCATGCTACAGACTGCAAACGAAATAGTAATTCTGATAAAGATATAGCAAATTTGATTACTTGTGATTTTACTGACATTTTAACCGGCTGGTGGATCATTGTGAAATACACCTAGGGGTGAATAGGTGTACTTGCTAATGTAAGACAAATGATACGAAATTTAAAACTTAATTACAAACACACTATGCGTAACCAAGAGTGAGCCTGAATTTCTCATGAAGGGCTCTGGAACTATTCCTCTAGATTCTTCTAGATTAAGAGTTGAGGTGCTTTAATAAGCTTTCTTGGTTGAACACAAATGCGAGCACACACAAAATAATATCTAGCATATGAATATGAACAATGTAAAATAATGAAAGATATAAGAGAGATAGAGTTGAGAGATAGTAGATCAAATACAAACACCAAGATATATTTTGAGGTTCGAGTCACTGCTCTACGTCCCCGCCTTCACACAGAAAGATTTTCACTACGTTCACACAGGACCTTCCATAAAGGAACCTCCACTGAGGAATTACAACTCAACACCGGCAGTACACAACTCCTCTCTCTAACACAAACCTCTATACAAAAGTGAGCACCTAACTAAGCACAAAGCATAGGAAAATACACTTGGTGATCACAAAGATCACAAACAATCTCTTTGGTGATTTTAAAAAATCACAAACAATTTTCTTATAATACAAAAATCCTAAAGATAGATTTGAGATAATAGTTCAAGTATGTGATAAAATAAAGTATTTAAAATAAAACAATAACGACAATACTTGGGAAAAGCTTCTTGATGGATATATAAAATGAAGAACAAAATAGAATTCCCAAAGACTTAATTTTATTTGATTTTCTAAAACTTTGAAAACAAATAAAGATAGAGATTTTGGCACAAATTATTTTTCGAAAACTTTGTTAAAAACACTTGAGAAGGTGAGAAAAAATTGTTCTCAAAAATCTTGGTTGAAATTAGCCTCAAAGGACCCATATATATATATATATATATATATATATATATATATATATATATTATATATATATATATATATATATATATATATTATATATATATAGGGTCTGAAAATATAGCCGCTGGGGGTCCAGCTCAGGTTAAAACTGACCTGTCGGTTGACCGCCTGGTCGACCAGCCAACGGTCAGATTTCTGACTATTGGGGTTGTCGTCGACCGGCCGATCGACCGCCCGAAGGCAAGTTGCCTGTCTGTCGACCGAGGCCAGAACCAGAGAGTGAACTCTCTGGTCGATTGACCGGGCCTATTTTCAGAGAGCAGACTCTTTGGAACGGTTGACCAGTCTTGTGTACTTCTGTGCACATTGGTCGACCGTGAGCAGCCCAAAAACCAGGGTTATAGGGTTTGAAAACTTGGTCTTTTAATACCTATGAAATCCCATAAAATCACATAAAATTCACAAAATAAGTTCTTATAAATATTTGAAGATAAAAATATGTGTGATTAAAATTCAACACATATTTCAAACAATTTTAACTATTTTGTGATATGAAAATTTAGCTTTAACCAAAAATGATATTTTCCAAAACTTGAATTTTGAAATGAAAATTTGTTTTCTACAAAACTTGTATAAATACAAAAACATGATATAGAAACACTTTTGAAGCATATTATATATGGATAAAATCTAATACACATATAAAAGATATATCTATGTTTTTGACATTAAATCCAAAACTAAGTTTTGTTAAAAGCAAAACTTAAAACTATGAATTAGAATCATCAAAATAAGTTTTTAGTCAATATAAAATATAGATGTATATGGATGAAATTCAATATACATTAAACCATGTAAACTTCTTTTGATTCGATCTAACCATATATGTATTCTTTGAAAATCCAAAACCGTAAGCCAAAAACTATTGAACTTTGTGTGTGTGTAAACTTGAGCACATTAAACACTAGTATATCTTTACACAAGATTTAAAGCAAAACTCAACTATACAAACCGATGTCTTCTTATAGAACTCCTTCTCCAAGCCGTCTCGATCCAAAGGAGTTAGATGCGATCATTGCGATGTGAGCTCTTGAATCAATACTTATTTACTTCAACAGTTTGACTGTGAATCTCTCGTTAAGTCAAATCACTATTAAGATCTTGGTCAATATCTGAACTTATTAAATACAAGATCATTAGTAAACTAACCTTCATAAGTTAATCATCATCAAAACTAAGGTGAAAGGCCTCTGGGCCAACACATTGTATCACGTCTGAACAAAAATTAGAAATATTTAATGTCATTAAAATAAAAAATAATGTCCTAACACAAGATGTTGTGTATACATTAATACTGACTATTTTAGAACACTTCACCGGAGGTGTTACTGATCATAAAGAGAAAAATAAAACTCTTCTACAAAATTTAAAATGTACAGCTCTAACTCATTTTAGATGGTATAAAAATACTTTTTAAGTAGAGTAATGCTACTTAATGATACTAATAATATACATTGAAAATCTAAATTAATTGATGGCTTACCAAATCTCTTTACCGAAAGAGTTAAAAAACTCTAAGAGATAAAAATAATGGTATAATACCAAATCATAATTATACTTATGATAATCTTATAAATTCCTGTATCCAAGAAGGACTAGCCTTATGTAATGACTTAAAACTAAGACACCAATTAAAAGTTCAGAGATTCTCTGAAAGAAAGTAGTTGGGAGAATTTTATAGGCAATTTGCCATAGATGGACCAAAACCCCCTAAATATAAAAATTAAAGAAAAAGATATAGTGACAATAAAAAACCTTCTCAAATTAATAAAAGATGTAAAACTTATAATTAGAAAAAAGATAGAAAAAAGTACCTTTTCATAGAAAAAAAATGTAAAAACTAAGAAGCAAAAGAAGAATATAAAATATTATAAATGTGGTAAATTAGACCATTATACTAATAGATGCTATACTAAAAGGAAAATTGAAGAAATCAAAAATGAAGGTCTTTGTAGAACTTTTTTAAAAATAATGATTAATTCAAATCAAGAATTTGATTCAGAAGATTATCAATCTTCAACTACTTCTGAAGAAGAAAATTATCATAAATTTGATGGTCAATGATGTACACTTGATCAACTAAATTATTATAAGTTTACAGTAGAAATTAATAGATTGTATGTTTTAATTACAGATGAAAGAAAAATTTACTAGAATATTTTATTAATAATGAAATGGAAAAATAATGAAAAGCAAAATAATAGAGTTAAGAATCACTACTACAAAAGAAGAAATTTTTTCTAAAGTAGATAATGTTTGTAGACTTTCAGAAGCTCTAGAAAGATATAAATAAAAAGAGAAAAAGCCGATAACTATTCAAGAACTACATCAAGAAACTAATACATTAAAAATAGAAGTAAAAATTTTAAAAATAAAGAATGAAATAATAGATTCAAGACTAGTTAAATTAGACAAGAATAAAGATAAAGAAATTAAAGAATTGGATAAAGAATTAGATAAGGAATCTATACATTCAGAGTATGAATCTCTTACTCAAAATAATCTATTCTTAATAATTATACTGAGTTGGATCTGAGACAATTGCAGTAATATTTAAAATCCATTATAAAATTTTAAATACACTAGCACCTAAAACTATGCAAATAACTAAATCAGAAAAGACAACATTGGTTGAAATAAATTTATTATCATCAAATATAACTACAAATAAAATTTTAAAATGAGAAGAAATAAATTTTTCACAAAATTGATAATTAACTTCTTCCATTCCTCCTAGGCCTATAATAGAAGCAGACCTAAACCAAATAATTCAAATAGAAGATGGAGAAGTTGAAGTAAAAATTAATCCTAAACAAATAACAAGAATCTCTACTTTTAGAAACTCTAACTGTGAAAATCAATCAGTTAGAAGTTCTAATAGTAATAGAAGAGATCAAGATTTATTATTTAAAAATAGAAGAGACAAAGATTTAGAAGTTCAAGGATAAAAATTTTTAATTCCTCAATAGCCCATCCAATTTACAAGAAACCAAGTCCGGATTCTCCTACATAGTCAGATATAGTTTTTCATATTTAATGAATTTTATACCAAGAAGCATTATATGAAAGTTTTTAAATGAAGAATATAATGAAATATCATTTCAAACAATCGTTTGAAAAATATTTTCAATTAAAAAAGATACGATTATAAGATAAATATTACAAACATCTTACTAAAATAATTAAGTTAAGAATTTTTTCAGAATGATTCATAGAAACATATATAAATAAAGAACTTAATAAATTAAATGTTCTAGAAGAACATTATAAATCTTGAGCTACTATAAAGGTAGAAAAATAAAAGCAATGTATCTCCAACGAGAAACTTTAAAACTCACTACTACTTCTGATTAAACAGAAGTAGTAGCCCTAGTAAAGCTTATAAATGATCCTAAAGAAGAAACAATAAAAAGATTACAAAATAATATGAAACAAAACAATTATACAAATGTTTATGCTCAAGTCTTAGGGCAACAATTAATTAGAATAGAATCTGTCTTAGAAATGCTTATAAATAAATAAATCAAGTTGCTAAATTAGAAACTCTTTTAATAAGAAAAAAGGAAGTCAAATAGATTATGTACCAATAAAACCACCTCCTGAAATAAGTGAATTAAACTTTATCCACATACAAACTTGAATACTATTCAAGGTAATTCATCAGATTCTAATAAAGAAATATGTGAAGAACTTGATGAACCAATATCAGAAGTATCAGACTATGATGAACTTGATTTAAATCAGATAGCCAATACTGAAGACTCTTTTAAAGAAAATATGAAGCCTAGTGAAATTACTAAACTTGATTTTAAGCCAAGAAGAAGGGCTGACAAATATTATTATAAAAGACCAATTCAATGGATATATTATTTGAAGAAAATGATGATTTAGTTCAATATTCGTATCATGACAAAATCATCTATGAATGAAATAATGTTGGTGCTTCTGAAAAAGTAATACATGATCAATTATATAGAATGATGATGCATGTTACAGACTGCAAACAGAATAGTAATTCTGATAAAGATATAGCAAATTTTATTACTTCTGATTTTTCTGACATTTTAAACGGCTGGTGGGATCATTGTATCAAGCCAGAACAATTTGACCGAAATAAAAAAAATAAAGCAAAATAATATTTTTCTTGAAAACAAAATTCAAAAAAACTTAAAAAAGAAAATCCGCTTCTCAAGTTAAAAAATTCTCTGCCAAGGAAATATCCTATGATGACTGAAGAAGAATTAAAAAGAAAATATTTCTAATACATGCAAGCCTAATTGGAGTAGACATTTGAACAAGACAATATATCTTTGTGTTCTTCAAAGACATCTACAAAAACAATAGAAGATATAGAGAAGAGTCTTAATCAAGACTCAGATGAAGAAATTCCGCAGGATGCTCAAATTCAAATCTTGAAGAGAATATTGACGACTGCATCTGTCAAGTGATGGAAGAAAAAACAGAAAAAGTGATCAATGAGAAATACCTTCGTTAAAAGTTCTACAAGGCTAAGAAGAAAAATTATCTACAGAGGACTAATGGCTTTAAATGTAAATGAAAAAAACTAAAAAACACCTAGAGGGGGGAGGGGAGTGAATAGGTGTTAATGCAAATCTAATGATCTTTTTAGACAACTAAGTATAAATAATGCAAACGGTCACTCAAAATAAGAAATTGAAGCCGAATTCCCCATGAAGGGCTCTAGAACTTCTCCTCTTTGATTCCTCTAGATTATGAGTTGAGGTGCGCAATTACTTTCTTGTTGAGATGACTAAAGACTGAAAAATGCAAGTCAATGAAATGATTGAAATGATGAAGAGCAAAAAAATAATATCACAAGTTAGGAATGTAAAACAATATAGAGCAAAAGGAAACCAATCGCAAATATAAGTAATTTGTTTCGAGGTTCGAGCCACTGCTCTACGTTCCCGACTTCACCACTATAAAGTATTTTCACTAAATCCACAAAGAAAATTTTCACAGCAGAACTTTTACACCCAAGGGGATTACAAATGGTCTACACAATACCGGAGTATCCAACTCCACCAATTCCAACCTCTACACAAGAGGGATCTCAACACAATAAAATACAAGTCCACTGGTGATTTAAAGATCACAAACTCTTTTTACAAACTTCTTATAGAGTGGAGATGATTTTTGGCTCAAGAAATAAAGTGAGAGAAAAAATTTCAGTTGAAAAGAAGTAAAGAGAACTTGTACACCAACTGAAAAACTTTTGCAAATGAAAGATCTTTGAAAATGAAAGCAAGTAAACTTTTCTTCTCTTTTGAAAACTTGAAACTTGGATATTTTTCTTGTCAAAACAAATAACCAATGACCTCTATTTACAGGGAGTGAATACATATCATCCATAATTGATACTAGGTCATTAGGGTAGAGTTTAGCCACTAGGAATTCAGAAATAGGTATAGGAAGCATTAAAAACAAAGCAGAATTCAAGAAGTAGCCGTTGGGGCCTTTTGACGGCTGTCGGTCGACCGGGCCGGTCGACCGGCAGGCCACATGGCAAAAGAGCCGTTGGCTACGGTCGACTAGTCCGTTCGATCATTGGCTAAACAAAAGAAAATTTTTGAACTGCCGGTCGACCGGGCCGGTCGACAACAAAAACCGGTCGGTCGCACAAGGTCTGTCGGTCGACTGGCCCGGTCGACCGGCAGACGTGCACGGACGTGCACGCCAAGGCCACAAGGCCTGGTCGACCGGACGGTCGACCGATCTGGCCTGAAATAGATCCGGTCGACCGCGCAATCGACCGTAAGGCTTGAAACAGAATATAAATAAGGAATTTGAACTTTGAATAATTTTTGAAATATTTTTAAATGGTTTGAAGTTTGAGTAGCATGCTATAAGGGATGAAATACATGTTTTAAATTAGATGTAAAAATATGAAATATTTTGAGACATGTATATCAATCAAACATGCACCAAAACCAACAAATACAAAAACTTGTATTTTGAAGAGTGTATTTTTGGTGTGTGGTATTCTTGAGCACAACTATCATATCCTTACTTTTTAACATATTAATTTGTACAATAGTTCTAGGTGACTACAATATCTTCAATATGTGCTTTTCCATATGCAATGTTGAATAACTTGAAATCTTGATCCCGTATTGAGTCAACTTGAGTCAATCACCACCTTCCTTTAGGAAGAATACATCTTGAATCCTTAGAACCCTGAAACAATCTTAAAACACTAAAACAAGATTAGTACAAATAACTATATATGCTTTGTAATCATTAAAACTCTAAAACTAGGTGATTGTACCCTTGGGCCAAAATCTCCCCCTTTTTGATGATGACAAAACATATGAGTTATTTAATAAAAAAAATTGGAAAAAGGAGCTTAGGAGGCTCCCCCTCAAATCATGCTATATATATGAATGGATTGCATGAGAAAGAAAACATCAAGAGAAATAAGAAAAATAATAACACAAAATAATAACTACAATAACACAAAACAATAACTAATAACACAAAACAATAATTAATAACACAAAACAATAACTAATAACTAACTTTTTCTCCCCTTTTTGTCATGCATCAAAAAGGGTAAAAAAAATATTGTTTGAAAATTTTTTTCATGAATCCGTAACACAAACATTCAATTCACCACAAATGAAAGAAAATTTATTATAGTCTAGTGGTTTTGTAAAAATATCGGCAAGTTGAAAATCGGTAGAAACATAATCAATTTCAATATCACCTTTCTCATAATGATCTCTAAGAAAGTGATATCGAATGTCAATGTGCTTAGTCTTGCTATGTTGATTTGCATTTTTAGTCATATGAATAGTACTAGTATTATCAAAAATATTTTAATATGATCATAATACAAATCATAGTAAAGGAGAGTATGTTTCATCTAAAGGACTTGTGTATAATAAGCCCCCACCGCAACATACTCCGCCTCGGCGGTTGAGAGGGCTACTGAATTTTGTTTCTTGCAAGACCATGAAACAAGGCAATTACCGAGAAATTGATATGTTCCACTTGTACTCTTCCTATCCACTCTACAACCCGCATAGTCGGCATCCAAAAAACTCGTCATGAAAAATTATCCGGTCTTCGGATACCACAACCCATTTCAATTGTGCCCTTAAGGTATCTAATAATGCGTTTTACCGCAATCAAATGGGACTCTTTAGGACACAATTGAAATCGAGCACAAAGACATACACAAAACATAATGTCTGGCCTACTAGCCGTTAAATACAACAAACTACCAATCATGCTATGATAGAGTTTAATGTCTACATTTGTACCTTGTTCATCCTTATCAAGCTTTGTTGTGGTAGCCATGGGAGTTTTGCATGTCTTAGCCCCTTCAAGCCCAAATTTCTTGATAAGTTCCTTCGTGTACTTGGCTTGATTGATGAAAATCTCATCCTTTCTTTGCTTGATTTGGAGACCAAGGAAGTAGTTAAGCTCGCCCATTATAGACATCTCAAATTCCTCCTCATGCATGATTAAAAGCTTTGCAAAGATTTTCATTAGTAGAGCCAAATATGATATTATCAAAATATATTTGAACTACAAGCATATCATTTTCAACATGTTTCATAAACAAAGTAGTATCTATTTTTCCTTTAGTAAAACCATTTGAAATAAGAAATGAAGAAAGCCTTTCATACCAAGCCCTAGGGGCT